>CATIWQ010862387.1:0-13277 GCA_949673415.1 Euphorbia schlechtendalii | reverse complement strand
ATGAGAACGGAATAGAATCGGTAGATGATCAGATAAGGTGGAGTCTATTGTAGAAATAGAAACAGCAGGCCACATATCTGAAATTCCATATGATATAAGTACTCTATCAATCCGAGAAAAGGAGTTGCTATTAGCCCAAGTGTAATCGCGACCGTGAAGAGGAAGATCGATAAGTTCACTCTCATTCACAAAATTTCTAAACCGATCCATAGACTGTGTAGAACGGCCTCCTGAACGTTCTGATGCAGACAACACCTAGTTGAAATCACCACAAATCAAGATCTGAGCAAACGGCCTAATAAGAGGCAACAAATCCAATCACATTTGATTCCTATCCAATGCTGCAGTTGAACCATATAATGCCACAATGTGAATATCCACAGTAGAAGAGACAAGATGAAAAATGGACCATCTCTCCGAGGAGGCCACCAAAATAACATTTGATAGAATTGTATTCCACGAAAAGATAATGCCACCTGACAGTCCCTGTGATGGAGTGAAGTGAAACGAGAAATCATTATGGCCCCAAAAGTTCTTAATGATACGGTTGCTAACATCCTCAGTTTTTGTTTCCATCAAAACCCAAAAATGAACATTATGTTTCCTGATGCAAGAACGAATAAAAGATTGTTTGGCACTATTATGAATGCCACCCCGACAATTCCAACTTATAAATGACAAAGACATCTACGATTAAGGAAATCCTAGAAGTATTGCGCTGATTATGGAGTGGAACTTCGGTCCAACACCTTTAAAATTATCTCCTTATTCCTGTCCCTGAATAGCCCAAGTTTCTTCCCAAACTCAAAAGTGAGATGATTCTCATGCTCTGTTGAATTCTGTGTGAGCTTCTAGAGAATGATTTTGTTCATGTTTGAGATGTCAGGTCCAGAAGAAGAGGTTGTGAGACTATCGGTTAGAATCTGATTTAAGGGTGGTGGCTGGGATTGGCTGCTGCTTCCCGTCGATTCAGTGTTCGAGCTGATTTGGGTAACATGGTTTGCCACATTTTCCAAAGGGGACTCTGAAACATGAGAGGCGCTACTAGCTGGGAGTTCAGAGGTGAAGGAAGGCTCCTTGATACCCACCGATTGTTCAAACCTCGCTGTCCCTGGGAAAAAAGAGGGTGACTTGGGTTCTGGACCATGGCAGCAGGCAACTACTTGGCGAAATGAGGTGTGGACTGAGACAACAGTGTCACCCACTTGAAGATTGATAGTGTGGTTTGTTAGGGATATGGGGGCTGAGATGAGACAGGAAACAACGTCCAAACAGTCCGAGTGATCAAAGTTGAAGTCAATAGACACAAGTTTCCCGCACAACGAAGCCAATTGATGAATGAGAGGTTCCGAGATAAGAGCCGGAGGTACACCCAGAAAATCGGCATGCATGAGGCACTCATCTAGAAGAAAGTCAGTTGGAAAAGGAGCCACTTCAGTAATCAAGTCTTGGATTGATAACCAATCCGTATCAATAAAACCGGTCATGGCATCATTGGAGTAAAAACACATGGCGGCCCGATTACCACCCACCGGTGTAACAAAATCGATCGCAAAATCTCTATTCTTAACCAAATAAAACAAGTCTGGAACTGAAGAGATATTTCTGACCTTATCTAAACATGCGTGTGACAGCCAAGGCACGGATTGAGCAGAAGGGTTTAATTCTACCATGGTATGTTGAGTGCCATTCACCACGTCCACGTAAGAATGTAGGTCTCTAGATGATTCACGGAAAACTTTCTTAGGTTTAGGTTGTGCAGCTGGCCGTGTTGGGGAGAGATGATGGCTAAGATTACGATGAGAGAACCTGGCTTTATAGGCGCGCATCCTGATTGAACCAATGCATACCGAGTTCATACGATAAAGGACTTCATGCAGAGGCAAAGAGCCATCTGGTGTAAAAAAGCCAAAGTTGAGATTTTTGATATTCCTCTTCCTAGCTGCATAAACACTGCCATTGATACCATACTTCTGGAAAACTATTTGCAAGGCTTTGAAGTCATGAGAATTAGGGTAATTCTCAAAGTAAACCCTAGATCCTTTCGTAGATGAAGTGTTAACGTTGGAGGCTGCTCGGGCAGGTTGTTTGTTCGAAGGGAGGTGAGGACGGGGGAGATGGCTGGAGGTTGCTGGGAGGAAACGGCGGCTACTGGGGGCGGCGGGGTTAGGGTGCAGGTAGGGTTTCACCATTGTGATCTTTTCCATGACTTCAATAAAGTGTTACTTCACAATGAACAATCTAGCAGAATACTAAATCAGTTAAGTCATTATTTTTAGAGCTTTGTGAATGCCTTTTAATTGATAGATTTACCTCTACATGGTAGATGCTACAATTGGCAGAATTCCACTGCATTTCAAAAACAAATAGTCTTGGTTTCCAATGAAATCGCCACCTTATGGATGCACCAGATGACAATAACTATTGACTCAACCTTGTTAGACTACATGCTTATTCTTCATATTTGATGTCAATCTTTCTTCCAGACCCAATCCTTTTCGATCACTAAATGTTGGTAGGAGGACCCACAACTCTTCTCATTTCTTAGAGAATGTTGGGTCTTCATTTTCTTGGATAACAATTCTTCACTCTCCGACAAACTCAAATGCTTGGGTTGGGGACCTTACACTGGAAGAAAGAAAATTTTAAGGATGTGAAGGCTGAAATTTTGTTCTTTTTTTGATAAAAAGTTGGAGAATGAGAATGCTTTGTATGGACATCCCAACTAGGTTGGCACCCCCATGGAACAAAACAAAACTCAAGCCCAAATATTATTAAAAAGAAACAAAAAGAACAAGAAGAGTTTGAAAGAAATGAAAGAAAAACTAACTAACACTAAGTGAAACGAAACAAGCTTCATCCACTCAAATCATGAAAATAAAAATCTCTACAAAAACTAGGCACCGTGGACCAAGTGGAATAAACTCTTGTTAATCTACCATGTGCGGCTAAAGCGTCGGCAACCCCGTTACCCTCACGAAAAATATGAGAACACATAAACCGCATTTGAGAAAACTTCCAAAGGCACCTCAACCATCTTGCACGCAAGTCATAAGGCACCAACGTACTCCTATCCTTTAAAAGCTTCACTACATAGTTTGAGTCACTTTCTAACCAAAGATCTAACCAACCCCGGGAAATTGCCTCTTCGATTGCAAAAATGGCAGCTAATAAATCTGCTTTGAATGCATAAGAAATCCCTCTCAGAAAAGCAAAACAGCCCAAAACTAGCACCGAGTGATCCCTAAAAATTCCCCCACAACCTGAAGCTCCCGGTGTGCCTAAACAAGAGGCATCCGTATTAACCTTAACCCAATTAGGAGGCGGAGGAATCCATCTCAGCGGTAGAATCCTCGGAGCTTTAAATAACCGAGGATTAAGATTCAGATTTGATAAAATTTGTCGCTCCACCGCCGAGTTCCAAACATGTCCGAACCCCAACGTATCCGTTCGACGTAAGACTCGCCAAAGCTGTCTAAGAGAATGATAAATATCCGGAGTTTCATTCTCAAAAATGCTAGAACAACGTGCTCTCCAAATCAACCAAATCACCGAAACAACTCCAGCGTTCCATAAGAACCAAATTTGACTGCTAAACATATGTGAAAAAGCCGAAGAAAGAAGGGTTCTCAAGTTTGTGGCCGTATCCAAAGATCTACCGAACAAAGATGATAGACTAACCCAAAGCTGCCTTGCAAAAGAGCACTTAACAAAAAAATGATCCACGTCTTCGAAATGCTCACAACAGAGGTTGTAGCGGGAAACTATATGCAAACCTCTACGAATTAATTTATCATGAGTTGAAATGTAACCCGTAAAGGCTTTCCAACAAATTAAAAAATGAGAAGGTGCGACAGATTTGTGCCATATTTTCCGAGAGACAACGCAAATAGGGAAGTTTCCTTGCTGCCATCTGAAAAATAGATTTACCGAAAAGATTCCTTTACTCCCGGGACGCCAAACACAAAAATTGCTCACCTCTTATACTCGCTCTATAGCATGAATTTCCGAACAAATGGAAATAGGAATTGAAACTGGTAATTCTGTCCAGCCATCATCAGAAAGATAGTCCTTGACATAACCCGATAAAGCCATACGCTTACTTGAGGGAAGATTCATCTACTCAGCCACCGAAGGGATGTTCCAAGAAGAATTCCAGAAACTCAAATTAGAGTCCGGACCTAGGAACCACTGAGTATGGGAACGAAGTAACTCATAGACATTCCGTAACGAACACCAAATTGAAGAATGCACAATATATCCCAAAGGAACGTCATTTTTAAAAATATGCTGCTTTAACAAAATCCCACATACTCCATTACTAGTTGCAACTTTCCACGCCAAACTTGCCAACATAGAGTTGTTAATCAAATCCAAATTCCTTAGCCCCAAACCGCCTGAACCCAAAGGCATCACACAAACTTACCAGGGAGCAGAAACCAGCTTCCTCTTCTCCACAGAACCACTCCAAACAAAGTTACGAATCACTCTCTCAAGTTGATGAATCAGAGATGATGGCCATTTATAAACAGCAAAAGAATGAAGTAGAGAGCTGTGAATAACAGACCGAACAAGGACCATTCTTCCAGCCTGGATAATGAACTCCCAACCCAACCGGTAAATTTCGATAAGACTTTCTATAAAGTTGGCTAAAGATGGCAAGCTTTTGGCGCTCTGTAAAACATAGGAACTCCAAGATAGGAGAAAGGGAGTCTGCTGATTATAATTCCCATCACAGCTGCTATACGAGCTGCTCGTGCGCTAGATACCAAGTCACTAAAATAAATACTTGATTTGGTCCAATTGACCTCCTGACAAGAATTAATGCCATAAAGCATTAAAGCATCCCTAATAACCGCCATGTTACCAAGATTCACTTTACAAAAAAGGAAAACATCATCCGCATATAATAAGTGAAATGGGAAAATGGTACTAGAAGTGTAACAAATCTGCTGGATGTTCCCCGATCGCGCAAGAGAAGAAAGCATTCGGCTCAAAACTTCCTCACCGATGTAAAAATGTAACGGAGATAAGCAATCCCTTTGCCGAACTCCACGTCCACAACTAAAATACCCTCGTAAACCCATCGGCGTCAAAATAGAAATTCTAACCAACTGGAAAATGTTTCGGACCCAGCTGATAAAAGTCTCCGAGAATCCAAAAGACTTTATGACCGAGAAAATAAAGTTCCAATCCATCGTGTCGAAAGCCTTCTTTATATCAATTTTTAACGCAACATTCCCATCTACTCACTTATCCCTAAGCATGTTCACTCCTTCAGAGGCTATCGAAATTGCATCATGAATCAATCTATTTTTCACAAAACCAAATTAGTTCCAAACAAGGATCCTGTCCACTACGTTTCCTAGATGACTGGCCCTAATTTTAGTTATCACTTTAAACACAAAATTTGACATCGCTATTGGCCTAAAATCTTCGATCCGCAAAGCACCATCGACCTTGGGAATGAGAGTCATGATGCTAGAATTTAGCCTTGGATGCATAAATTCGGTGTCGAAAAAAGAAAGGACTGCAGTATAAAAATCTCCCTCAATGATCTCCCAAAAATGTTGGAAGAAACAGCCAGTGAAACCATCAGGTCCAGGGGCACTGCTGCCATCCATGGAAAATACCGTTTGACGAATTAAATCACCAGAAGGTCTTGCAATCAGCTCCTCATTCTCTGCACTAGTAACATCCTTCGGTGTAAGGGAAGTAATCAGCCCATAGTCAGTAGAGACATTACTATCAGCACTAAATAAATTAGTATAAAACGAGACCATATGAGAAGAGATAGCTTCTATGTCAAAGCTAAGCTCATCATTAATGAACATGCTACGAATCCCACCATTTGCTCTCTGAATTTTTGCCACACGATGAAAATAACTAGAATTACGATCTCCATCCTTGAGCCAGCACATACTGCTTCTTTCTTTCAAAAAAATTTCTCGTTGTCTCAAGTGAGCATCCAACCTCTCATGTGCATCAAATTCAGCTCGAACTAGCGAATCTGTAAAACCTTCTGAAGCAATCACAGTTTGAACACGCAACAACTCCTCCTCACTCTTGCGGATATTAGAATCAACATAACCGAAAACATTCTTGTTCTAATCACACAAAATAGGACGAAGATTTTTCAGTTTCAACATTAAAAGTTGAACCGAGGGAAGCGACGGAAAACGAGATTCCCAAAGACCTCGAACAACTCCCGCCAAAGACTCATTAGTTAACATACTGAAATTTTGTTCTTATAAGATCAAATAATGAAAATGATTTTAAATGAAAATACATGCCTTTTTCGAGGATTGGATGAAATCTTTCGGGTGAACTAAGGGAAAAAATTCATGTTAAGAGAGGAAACTTGGAAAATACCTAGAATGAAATTCAGGGATAAAAGATTCTCTTGGGTGACAAAACACGACCTTCTTCCATTGTGCTACTTCCACTCATTTTCCAGGACCACAAAATCGCTAATTTTGACTTGGGAAACCATATTATTTAGATGCCAACTAAATCAAGAAAACCATCTTTGACTTCTACAAAAAATTTATATCGAGCGAGCATCTCTATGTATTTTGACTTATCAAGCATATCCTTTAAAAAAGTATCGGTTACAAACGATTTCATGCTAACTGCTCCTTTTTCACTCAATGAGGTTTGGAATGTTGTAGCATCCTATGGGGAAAAAAGGGTGTCAAGTGTTAGACATGATGTATGCCCTAAAGGTAGTTGGGCTATATATCTTCATTAGTTATAATGTACAAACAGTTTTGAAATATTATTAATCAAAATCAAAGGCATCTTTTTTACTTATCAATGCTTTCTATTTATTGTATCTTACTAGTATCATATATGTTTTAATATGTATATGCGCATTGATGAAACAAAGTTCATGACTAATTCATAGCGTAAAAGTGCAAGGACATAGTGGGAGCTATGTGGACTGAGAACTGCACATACGTGTTACTATAAATAGTCTAAATATCCATAATCATAGTTTCATAGAGACTGGACATCAATGGAGCGGATAGACTAGCATGTGTAGGCTTATTCCTTGGATTAAATCCAAGCAGCCGATCTCACAAACTCAAGGTGGTACCTTAAGTTAACACATGAATGTATTCGGGTAATAAATTAGAGACCGCTATAAGATAATCACTTGGAAATAACTATATCCATGTGTTGGTGTCATGTGTTATTGCAGTGGCAATACGAGTATCCTCAAACCTGAGATACCAGTTACCTTATGTAGGAGTTGCTATATTTTGGGTTATACTTACTCATACCTTGGAGAACAAGATGATACAGGTGATTATAGGTATAGCAATTATCACATGTTGGTAAGCTGTGTAGTTAAGATGGGATCCATTGCTTCTGATATAGTAATATAATAGAGATGTACCTTAGGGCCCCTTGTTTAATTGAGATACTCATAAACCTCTAATCTCAGTACACGATTGATGGAACAGGATCCTAATCGATCAAGATACAAATGGCTGAGTTGTATTCTTCGTGAACAAGTCTAATTCCAGGATAGCTACGGCTATTATATGAGCTGACACTTAATCCGAGGTTAAAAAACTAGATGGTACTTATCCTGATGGAAGGAGTGTATTGTACTGGTTACTCCTGCAGAACCAGATCAAGTCACAGGCACGTGACGTTCCATGTATCAGGGGATCATATACCTTTGCTAGATTGCTCAATTGATCATCTAGAGCTATAAGGTTCCATAATGGTTTGGAACACTAAGCCTAAAGGTTCCCAGATGGGAAGCCAAGTTTAGGTTAACCTCTAGTGGCACTATACTTTGGGATCCTATGGGTCACACACTTTGGGTTTTTATCGGATCATGTAAAGAATCTATGGACTAGGTCTGTACCGAAAATACAAGTTGTGAAATTAGTGAGAAGAATTATTAATTGGTTTAACCTAATTAAGAATTAAAAGGAATAATGAAAGGATAGAGAAAAATAGTCATAGCGAGCAAGGGAATTTTCCCTTTGCAAGTGGGCCCCGAAAAGAACATGGGTTGTTAATTAGCCCACGAGCTAAAAAGCTCGCTGACCGCTAATGTGTGGGCAAGCCCACATGTTAGCGGGTTGCAAGCGCTGCCCATGGCAGCGCTTAAGCGGGCGCAAGCCCATGAGGGAAGCCCGCTAGGGCTTTTCTCATGAAACTCACGGGTCAGCCCGCGGGTTACCCTACTTGGGCGGCTGACCCGCCTACATGGGATAGGATTTATCCTATCCCATGCAGAGTTAGAGGGGGAGTCTAACACTCCCCCATTTTTCCCTATAAATAAGCATTCATGCCTCTCATTATTCACACACACCAAAAAGCTTTAATCTTATTTTCTCTCTGATTCTACTCTTCTCTTCTTTTGTTGTATGAGATACGAGTTTCTCCAAACAAATTGAAGAGTTATTTTAGAAGGCTCTAAGTTTAAGTGAGCTTTCGAGTTTGGTTTTAGGGTTGATTTACAAGTTGTCTAGCAGCTATTATCAATCAATGGAATCTACGTCTTCAAGGTTTTGGTCGGTGAAGATCCGTGTGGATCAAGTCATAGAGGCTCTCCTAGTTTGGAAGCTTGTGCCATCGGTATTGCGCAATGGGAACGTCGCTACCAAAAGAGAGATCAAGCACGCATCAATTGGTAATGCTTTAATCTTTAGATGCTAGGTTTCTTTTATATGTTTTATAAACCTAAAAGCATCTATCGAACGTTTTAACTTAGCTTGTATCAATCATGGCATGCTTAGGAGATCCTTAGGTTAATTTTATGTTTTAAATTTCCACCCTGCAACCTTTGCATGTTCAAATACTGTCTTGATTAACTTTCATCAAGCCCCTATGGTTTTAACTTTTATTTCTACAAATAGCATGGTCAATGATTCAAAATGAAGTTATGGATGTGTTGAACAACTTTTACTCCAACAATTTCTTTCCAACCAATTTAAAAACTTCCTTCGCAAAAGTGCCAAGATACTCCTCTTTGGCTAACTTCCGACTATTCTCTTTGATACATGGAATTTACAAGATTTTTACCAAGTGTATTTCCTTAAAACTTAGGGTAGTCCTATCAAGCATTATCTAAGATTGTCAGTCTCCCTTCATAAAAAAATAAGAATATTCATGAGTGCTCTTTCAAATCTTCTAAAATTCTTCACCATGATCACAAGAGTCGTAAGCCAACATTTTATATGAAGTTACACTTCCACAAAGCTTTTGATAGTATCTCCTCTAACTACATGGAGAAGGTTATGAACTAAATAGAATTCTCTAAAAAGTGGTTTTGTAGAAGATACTCGTCCACTTAATATTTATCCTCAATAATGGTACTTCGACTGAAAACATCTACCTTGGGAAAGAGGTTTACCAAGGAATCCACCCTCTCCTTTCCAATTCCTCCTTGCAATCAAGGGTATAAAACAAATGATTAACAAGGTTGTGGGTTGTGGGCTCCTTTTAGGGTTCTAATTAGGTTATTAATCTCTAGATTTATCAATCCTTCAATTTTGTGCATCGCACCCTATGTTTTATTCAGGTAGAGGCAAACGAAGTTCAGGCTTTTGATAGGGTTCTGCAATGTTTTGAGATACTCTGGGTTTAAAGATCAATTACAGCAAAAGCTCGCTAATTGGGCTATCTGTACTAGCAGAATAGGCCACTGGTGCCTCTATTATAGGATATCAAGTGTAGGCCCTTCCCATTACTTATTTAGGAATTCCACTAACCTAAAAGAAATTGATTAATAGAGATTAGGAGACACTGGTTAGACATTTCAAACACCGCCTTATATTGCGATAAGGGTCTTTCCTTTATCACATAGGAAGATTGATCCTCATGCTTATCTATCTCATCTCACTATACAAGATGTTTGTTCCTATTGCTAATTAGATGGAAGGATACATGAGACACTTTCTTTGGAAATGAAATATAACATCGAGATGTGTTAACAAAGTCACATGAGATGTCGTAGGTTCTCCCAAACCCACGGGAGGGCTAAAATTTATTTATCACTGACAAATACTGATCTTCTCTTGAAATAGATTTGGATGATATCTCATCTTGGGGCTAATTCTTCGTGGAAGTATTATTGTGTGAGCATTATGGGAAATACTAGCCGATACCACTAAAAAGAGACCTCTCAAAATCTTTCTCCGTTTTAGAACGACATTATAAGGGTTTATTCTAATGTCATTGGCTTGGTAAAGAATGGTTTGATAATTGAGTTCTAGCATGATAAATGGTTTGGTAACAACACCTTGAGGGATGATCACTACCCAACTTTATTCTATATTGCGACTAATCAGCAAATCTCAGTTTCTTATGTTAGGGATTCCATTTTCTCCATCTTTTGTAGACTAACCAAGATTTGAAGACTAAGGTTATAAGAAATGGAGAAACTTTGGCATTTAAAGGATTCACATCTTACATTATTGTTCTCTCAACGACTAGATTCTTCAATGGAGCCTCAAGAAAAACGGTTCCTTTATAGTCAATAGCTTCATTATACACATTGGTAACCTCTCTCATGAATCTATTAGCAACATCTTCTCCTCGTCTTTGATCTCAATTTATAGCTATTTTGGAACTCCCTATTCATGTAAACAAAGTATGCTAGTTTGGAACTCCATATTCAAATGGTTGAGGGTGACCTTTGTCCTCCCATCATCATCACGTGACTTCCTCCGTCATTGGAGGGGCCTTTTCCTTGGAAATTAGAGATCTGAGTTTGGCACTTCAATCCTTTTGGATGATCATAGCTTGAAATCTTTGTAAAAGAAGAAACATGAAGATTTTCAGGATTATAGACAACCCAGAAGATATTTTGTATGAAAGTATCATTCTTTTATGCTATCTTTTGCGAAAACTATAGGATAGACTTCAAATTCTCAACCTTTGATATTTTAAACAACTTATCCTTATTTGTGTTGCATTATTGATTCTATTTGGTTGGATTTGTATCCTCATCTTGAGGCTCTTTATATGATATTTTGGTTTATAGGTGTTTAGGAACCTGCTACCTCCACTTTGAGATGTGTACCAATTAACCTACACTCGATTAGTGCCAAATATTAAGAATTGTTTTAAATGAAATTGAGAAACTGAGGTGCAGATAGTCGCTAGGGGATGACACCCAGCCAAAGAAACCAACCCCTAAATATTATTAAAAGAAAAGAAAAAGTTTTAAACACATAAATCTAAAGAAACGAACAACCGTAAAACAAACTAGAGCATGCTCATAGTAAAAAAAACTAATGAAACCAAAAGTTTTTTCGGCCCATCCGATCATGTATATAAAATGTCAAGCAAAAGTTGGGTACAACATCCCAACTGTTTGAACATTGGGAGATCAGCCCATGAGCAGCCAAGGCATCTGTAAATCTATTTCCTTCACGAAAAATATGCATAATCGCCAAGTTGATAGTTTCTAAGTAGTGAAGGCATGCAAACCAATTCGATTGAAGTACCCAAGTGACTTAAATACTACGAGTTTTTAGTAAGAGAACGACAAACATAGATTCACTTCCGACTAAGTGTTCTACCTACCTCTAAAGAAGGCCACTTCAATTACATAAATTGTTGCCTTTAGCAATGCAATGTAACTAAAAAAATTTCCTTGAAAAAGGAGAAGCAATGCAAAATCAACCGTTATTGTCACAGAATGCCCCACCGCACCTCGAAAGTCTAGGACTAGAGACCCCGATGATGAGGCATAGCAATCTATACGAGGCGGTATCTAAATGACAGGAGTGATCTTATGAGCTAGAGTCAATCTAGGCTGCAATTTAAGATTTGATAGGATATCTTTCTCCATTGTGAAATTTTAAATTTAACCGAAACCAAGGCTGCCCATTCTACGCAGTATAGCCCATAGTCGATTCAAAGTTTGATGAATGTTAGCCCTTCCACTATCAAAAATGTAATCATTCCTAAATAGGAGCCAAACAATAGTTACAACTACCCAGTTCCATATTATTTTGATTTGAAGGCTGATCGATGCAAAAAGGAGGACGTAATAACACCTAGCAAATATAGAGAAAGATTTATATTTCTTCCAAAATGCGAAGAAATTGCCAACCCCAATTGCTTTGCTAACAAACAATGAACAAAAAGATGGTTCAAATCTTCACTACTTTCATGGCAAAGAGGGCATATAGAAACAATTTAAATACCTTTTCTTTGCAAGACCTCATGAGTCAAGATGCAACCCAAAAAAGCCTTCCAGCAAATAATGGAATGAGAGGGAGCATTAGACTTATGCCAGAACTTCCTCTGCTCTGAATTATCTAAAACCGGGGGGTTAAGCTAACGAGCAAAAATTTTTACCCTAAACTTCCCATCCATAGAAGGCTTGCATACACATAAATCACTCGCTGCCTCTGTAATCCTTGTATCCATAATAAGAACCATAGTCGAGCTTTGATCCAAGAAATTCCAGAACTTCAGCTTTGATCTCGGACCAAGAAACCATTTACAATGAGCACGTCATAAAACATATACTTACCTGATTGAGTTCAGGACATTAGAATTACTAATCCACTTATTTGGGACTGTAGAGAATCCGTTGGCCGCAAGAGTGTTGGGCTTGATAGCTGAAGTGAACATACAAGTGGGGTTGAGCCCATCTAACACAAAACCAATTGGCTTATGTTAAGACCCAATCTACTCCACTTATATATCACTCAATATTCTTATTTATTTCCAAAGTGGGATAAACCATTCTCCAACAGGGACATCATTCCTCAAAAAACGAGTACCAAGAAGTAAACAAACATGATTTTGGCAAGTGACTAAAGCCAAAGCAAACTTAGCTAACATTGCACCACTAACATCTGAAATGTTCTTTAAACCAAGACCACCTTCTGCAAATGGCTTCAAAAAATTATGCAAACGAACCGTAACTAATTTTCTCTTGTCCTCCGACCCCATCCAAATGAACCTCATAGCACGTTCCAGAGTATCAAGGAGTGAAGATGGCCATTTATAAACAACAAAAGAATGTAATAACGAGCTGCTAATGATTGATTGATCTAAAAGAACCCAACCCGCCATTGATAAAGAATTCTGATCCACCTAGCAAGCTTTTGTAAAATTTTGTGCAAAAGAGGCCGTAAATGAATGGAACTCCCAAATAAAGAAAAGGAAACTCCGCAAAATAACTTTCAGTTCTGCCAGCCTTGTAGCCCTAGTCGAATTCCCCAAAATAAATACTCAATTTATTCCAAGGCAAACATTAAGAATTTGATTTCACATGTTTTTACAGTATA
>CATIWQ010862252.1:0-28139 GCA_949673415.1 Euphorbia schlechtendalii | reverse complement strand
ATCATATTTTAATCTCCAATAACAAGATGAGAAGTCTATAGGAATCGATATTTAAACATATTAATGAAGTCTTAAAAAATAGAGTATGATATTTATGAAAGGGTAAATTAGTAAATCACCTCATTCGGTTAATTGTTATCTTAAAAACTGTGAATTAGTTAAAACAACAATATTCAGTAGACGGATAGAGTATTATAATCATTTATGGGACACATGTAAAGCATTCAAAGAAAAGGTTATCAGGACTTGGTCCTTATTATAATTTCTCCTGTTTACCATGCGTTAATCTTTAATTTTTTTCATTTCCCTTTTCTCTTTCTTGCTAGTTAATTTTTTTGCCTTATGTATTCAACACATGTCAAACCTTGAACGGAGAACATCAAAAGGGGAAACAAAATTGGAGAGCTCAACAAATTAATTTTCAATCTTCTTTAGGTTTTTTAAATATCAAAATATGCATTATTAGAAAATAGGTTTCAATACCACCTTGATATTTGTGTTTGATCAATACATCAAGATTTCATTGAACTTTTTCGTAAACGCGTATTTACCTCCTGAACATTTATGAGTTCTAAATAACCTCCTGAACTTGCAAAAAATTGAGCTTAATTTCCCCCCACTTGTAAAATTTTGGTTGGTTTGACTTTTTAAAGATGTCATTTTTCTCCCTCTAATAAGATGCTGACATGTGGCATTGAAGGAGTCAAATTGCTTCAATTTTGCAAGTTCATGAGAGTTATTTGAAATTTTTTTGCAAGTTCGGGAGGTTATTTGGAACTTTTGAAAGTTTAGAAAGTTATTAGGAGATTAGGGACAAGTTCAAGGGATTCATGACATATAAGACCTCTGTGTTTTGGTAGAGAGCTTAACATTTTAGTTCCGTCAAAAAGTATATTAAATATGTATTGGGCGTTTTTTTCATTCTAATCACTAACAGAATTGTTAGGGTAATTGCCCCTTGTACTGAGACTAAGCCCAATGATTCAAGCCCATTTTATGCTCCGGATTCAGCATAGAAGTTGTTTGCCAAAATGCTGCGTTTTATGTTTTTGCTCAGTATATAAACTTTTTTACTTCTCTCTCTTCGATCAGACTTTTCATTTTTCCTCATTTGAAACCCCAAAATTTCTACGCTCTTCATTTCATTCTCTGAGGTGATTTACGATTCCTTCCTTGAAGAGATTCTTCTGTGTGGATTAATGACAAGTTCTATGGAGGCGATTTTATGGTGATTAAAGGTTTTGTTGACGTTCTTTCGAAAAAAGAATCATTTGTTTCTTAGAACTTCTAGCCAAAGGTGTTTTCGTTGTAATCTTTGTTTCTTTAGTCTCCATTACTGAGATCTTGCGGTGTTTTAGCCTTTTATTACTTATGTGCTGTAATATTTAAGAACTTAAACTGAGTTTTTCATTGTGGCTTATTTTTGTACTCTTGGTCTTGGCCTTCAATGCCCTTAATAAAATTGCTCGCTCCAACAGTGGATTATTCTTGGAATTAAAAACTCCCAGGATACCACTATAAATCTCGGTGTTCGCTACTTTCTGCAATTTTTCAATTCTATTGTATGTTGTATGCGATATTATCTGATTAAGTAACTACAAGAATAACCAATGAAGCTTTATCTACCTAGAAATTTGGCATGTGATACTCCATAATTCTTTATTCGTTTAAAAAAGTTACTTGCTTAAAATTTATCAACTTGTGGAATAGTTTATACTATGAGCAGTGCTACTTTTTTTGTTTTCCATCTAGTTCATCGAAATTTTATCCTGATTACATTCAGATCTGATCCAAGTCGCACAACTGGTTATGGTGCGTGAGGCTCCCAATGAAGTTTTTCTACATTCATCAAACTCGAAATTGAAACATTACTTAAGTGATACTAAGATACTTAACAATGAACCAACCCCCCCCCCCCCCATTGATATGAGCGATGTTTATTTGAGTAAAGCGAGTACAATCATACATAATTATTAATTAAAAGAAATTAGTTATATTTAATTGAAATTTAATAAACGTAGCGGAAAATTTAAAGAAAGTGATTCAAATCATACATTTTCTCCGTGCTCGAAGATCGAAGAATGATACAATAAATGCTTAGTCGAAAAATTGATTTGCAATTTTTCAGATTTCAATCAATTTCCACGACTTATGAAACGTCAAAAGATTGATAATTGAAAATTTGCTAGATTTTCACTACATATAAAAATCACAAAATAGAAAATCATGGAGAGAATCAGTATTTTTTTCATGCACATATTTATAATTTAGAAAAAAATATAAAAATGTAATACTCATAAGTTATAAAGAAAACTAATTACAATGAGTTCTTGTATTTCCAATAAGGTTTTTAAACTTATTTAATTTCAAAAAATAATCTGATTAGCCAAATTGAAATGAATTCTTCAACTCAGTTGACCACTAACGGGCGAAATAAAACATTTCCAACCAAATTAAATTAAAAGAACATAATTTTTTTTTAAAAAAATAATGTATTTTGGAAGGATTTTGAACCTGAATAATGCTGGTGTCATTGAATAGTAGTAAAATATAGTTGGGTTAGGAATTAAATACCAAAGTGTAGTTGTTTTTACCACTGAAGAAATGACAAAAATTGTTTCGGTTCTAAAATGTACAAGAACCGAAACAATTTTTATCATTTCTTTTAAAAAAAAATTTAAAACTTTTTTTGACAGAACCGAAACAAAAAGTTTCGGTTCTGTCAATCACATCAACTGAGGCAGACCCAAAACAATAAGTTTCGGTTCTTACATAAAACAAGATAAAAAAATAAAGCTATTGACGCTGCAGCTTTAATTGGGAATCTCCACTATTGGAGATTCCCAAACAATTCAACTGGTGCTTCCCCCCTATTTAAATACCTCACATACTCTCAATCCCTAAAATATCTAATATATACCTTCAAAACAACTCAATTTTATCAACCAGCTAAACTCATTACTCACCTCTCCTCTTATTTTTTTCTCCGGTTCCACTGCATCATTTTCACTCTCTACTCTTATTTCTTACTAAGTGTATTAGGTAAGACAAATCTAACTTCAATTTCTTTGTCTATTGAGTTAATAATGAGCAAAATCTAAGTTTGTGATATTTTTTACAGGTTTTGGTTCGAGCATACATCTAAAGTTATGTAACTAAAATTCAAAATCTTAATTTTGCTGTTTTCTTTATCTGTATTTTCTTTTGAAATTAATTAAAAATAACTCTAAATTTTAATTTGACATTCATATTATATTACAATTTTGTACAATGAAGTAAATAAGAAATGATTTTATTTATATAACATTGAACCTAAAATATACTGAGTTGTATGTGTTAATTTAATAGTATTGCTTTTTTTAAGTTTATGATATGTCTCGTATTGTGTTGCTATTTAGTTACTATTTTATCTTTATATTTAGTTATTGTTTTATTTTTATATTTTTTGTTGCTATGCAATTATAATATGATTCTAGCATTAGTTTATTTTATTTTGTCCGTGATTTACATAATAAGTTTATAATGTTACTTTTATTAATTATTGAAAGTTTATATATTTTTTACTTTATTATACTCTTATTAATAACAAATATATTACTATATTTATAATAACAGATATCAATATAAATTTAAAAAATAAATAAAATTATTTAATAATAAATGAATTAAGAAATTGATAACAAATATTACTACACTGATTCGTAATTTTTGAAAGTTGATATATTATTATCTTTTAATAGCTGGTCATTTCCATAGTATGTTTTGAAATGTGCTATTTCATTGTTTTTTCTTAGTATTTTAGATTGTTATAGTTTAAAAATTACCGATTAGCATAAATTTATTTACGAGAATTTTTTGATTCAAATGTTAATTTTCAAAATGAGTCTCTGATGTAAATATTTCAAAAGAAAAATAAAATGTTTTAATATGTAATATGTCTTTATAATGTTTACACGTGTTAATTTGGTAGTATTTATAATAGTTAAAACATGAAACTAATATTTTCGTGTGGTTTCTACGTTATGTGTAGAACAATGTCACGAAATATTCATTACATTATAAATTGGGGAGGATGGATGTCAAACAATTGTGATGTTGGATTTGAGTACGAAATGTCTAGCCCAACAGCTATGCAAAGACGTGTGAAGGTAAAAAAGATACCGACATTTAGTAGGCTTATTGAAAAGATATCGATAGAGATTGGATTTAGAAATAACGGAAGGGTAACGAGGATCGTGTACAAATATCCTGTGTCACCTAATAGTTATGGGCACATGGATATTTGTAGCGATGAAGAAATTGAATTCGTTCATCGTAATTTGGATAGCATCATGTATTATAATACAGTTGAGTTATTTGTTCAATATGAGATATATGATTTCCAAGAAGAATTGCATCCTTTTTCTACTCAGGAAAATTGAGGGTCATTCTCAACTTCAACCTTTGCATATAGTGAAGTTGAAGTATCCAATCATCTACAAATTTCACCAAGTAACAACGTAAATCCCATGAGCAATGAAGTAGGAAGTTCTTAATATGTAGACGAAGACGAAGAAGTACAAGATCCGATGTGTGGTTTCGAAGATGCAACAGTTGAACCAAATGACATTGACAACACGAAAGATGAAGAAAACACTGTCGATTTAGAATTTTATGATAACAGTGATGATGATAATGAAGATGAAGATGCCCCACAAGCGGAAAATAATTTGACAGGTGTGGATACAGGGGTAATCGATTTAAATATAACTCCTTCGGATGTCGAGGAAAGGTACAAGATTCCCCTAATTGTTCCTTTATCAGCTTTTGAATTTTCAAGCCCTACTTATACAATGTTAGAGGAGCAGGATTATGTGCAATATGCCAATGAATATGACGATATTAGCACATGGGATGGGGTCTCTGAGTTGAGAGCTGGATTAGTTTTTGCTAGAAAAAAAGAAGTGCAAGCAGTAGTGAAGTTCACTTCAATGAAAAACCATGTCTGGTATCGAGTGGTTGAATCACAACCACATAAATTAGCTCTGAGGTGTAATACTGAAGAAGGTGGACAAGGAGGAACGTGTGGATGGCAACTTCGTGCAATTTACAAGAAGAAAATCAACATGTGGTAAATCACTGTACTCCATGGTCCACATACATGCTTGAACTTTCGACCATCTCAAGACCATTGGAATCTTGATGGAACTTTCATCGCCGGCTCAAGTTTAGGAATGGTTGCTAAAAATCCTGCATTGAGCTTCGATATGATAATTGAGCATGTTAAAGATAAGTGGGCCTACAACATTTCAAGAAAGAAGGTTTTTGGTGCAAAAAGAAAAGCAATGGAAAAGATTTTCGGTAGTTGGGAAGAATCAAATGATAAGTTGCCACATTACTTGAATGCATTAACCCATTACAATCCTTGTTCCATTAGTATTATAATCGCGGATGAGATATCTAATGATCGATACAAGATGTTCAACCGAGTGTTTTGGTCTTTCAAGCCATGCATTGAAGGGTTCAAGTATTGTAGACTTGTCATTCAGATTAATGGAACATTCTTGTATGGAAAATATCATCAAACATTGTTGGTGGCAACCGCATTGGATGGTAATAATCATATCCTTCCCATTGGTTTTGCAATTGTTGAAAGTGAGAATCAATCTAGTTGGGGATGGTTCATGGAGTGCATAAGGGTGTTTGTGACACAACGGACTGGGTTAGGTGTCATTTCAGACAGACATGCTGGCATCCAACATGCAATGAAAAATGAGGATTCTAGGTGGAAAGAACCTGCTGCATATCACCGTTTTTGTCTTAGACATTTTACGAGCAATTACAATCACAAGTTCCATAATACTGTAGTGAAAAAACTATTATATCGAGCCTGTATGAACTTATTTTTTTCTCATTTCTTAATAATTTAATTTTTTATATAATTAATATACAAATTTTTATGTGTTAATTTGATTTGGTTTAGGAGCTCAAGCACAAGAGCGGAATTCATTAAGCAAATGAATGAAATTAGAGCGATAGATGAAAGGGCTTTCCAATGGGCTGTGGAGAAACCTGTGTCTAACTGGAGTTTGGCATATGATAATACTTCAAGATGTGGTCACATGTGTACCAATGTTGCCGAGTGTGCCAATAGTGTGTTAAAAGGCATTCGCCAAATGCCCATCCAGAGCATTATTGAACACATATTTGGAAAAATGGTACATTATTTTGACACCCGTCGAAATAAATACTGAAATTTAATTGAGATGGGAGAAAAGGTGACTCCGATTTATAAGAAAATGGTGGGAAAATATGCAAGCAAGGGAAATTGTCATACAATCACGAACTATGACAGTAGAAGTGGAATATGCAAAGTTCAAACTATGTATGATCCAATCAAAGGAAAAGGAGGAAATATTCAGATTGTGAACCTACAGGGCCACGTGTGCACATGCCAAAAATTCTAAAACTACAAAATGCCTTGTGGTTCTACATTAAGGTCAAATCTACGTTGTTCTTCGAATTGTATTTGTGATTGCCCTCCATATTCATTGCAGCCAACATATCCAATCCAATTTCATTCTGAACATCATATGGGATATTTGTGTTTTTATTGCTATTGTAAAGATGACTTGAAGAAGCTATCCCAATATAATCACTCGTTTGGAAATTTTGTGTTATTGCATTTCCATACATATCAAAACTTGGATTCCCAAATGGATGAGCATTGTGTATTGTCGGAGAGATAAATTCCTGGTTGATTGGATCGGGACTACCGAACATGGAGTTGGACCCATCTATCGGAGATTGAATGTGTTGGACATTTGAATCAAACATATTATCTGCCATGTCTAATAATTGGCTAACGGAATAAGGATCTTCATCTCGATAGATCAATGAGCCACCATGTTCATTAAAGACATTTTGGTTGCTCGATGGACCAACATTTTCACGATATTTATGAAAAAAATTTGGTTCTGGAATTTGTTGAATTCCTTGAGGAAGTGGAGGGTAAGGAACTCTCTTACGTCTCTGATGTAGAGTGGATCGACGTCGTTGTCTAACAGACTCGGAGCTCATGATTGTTTCATATGAAATTGGTGGAGGAGCACAATGTGATTCGTATGTCCTAGACATACGATATTCTTGAATTAATCCACCAAGCATACTTCCCACAACATTCTCAACATTATTGCATATTAATTGATCTTCTCCCATGTGATAAATATGTTCAAGACCATCTCCCTACAAAAAATCAATTATAAACCAAACAAACTTCATTTAAAATAATGCCATGTATGTTGCGGAATATACTATAGTTAGAAAAAAAACCATACCAATGCATGATTTTCAGCACCATGTTGGAAAATCCAACGTTTGGTTATACGTAGGTATCACTTCATATATTCAGATTGTGGTCCTAAAATTAGACCCTCCATCATTGTCGAAATTGCAATCCTGGTAGCACGTAAATTCCATAATTGTATTTAACCGGAAAATTTGAAGGCCCAATCTATTTCTCCCGACCCACTCAATGTGATTATTTGCAGATTTTGCACATCGTAATTTATTGCATTCGGTATAGGCTGATCCATTCCAAATTGACGCAAGCAACGATCAGGATGATGAAATTCAATTATATGAAATGATATAATTGGTACAACTGCACTCCAAACATCCATTCCACGTCGACAATACGGAGGCAACTGGTTAAGGATGTGTTTATATGGTGTTCATACAAACTACAAACAAATATTTTTGACAAATTAAGTTTCATGTACTTGGTTAAAACTTGTTACCTTTAGATATAAATGAATATTTTATTAAAAAAGGAAAACCTGATCAGGCCTCAACCGATCAAATAATATTCTTGTATATTCTAATTCAGCTCTCCATGACACTGCACCTTTCCACTTGTAATTCAATCAAATCTATTAAACATATGAATGCATGTTCAAAATTTTACTCGCTAATAAATAAATTATATTATTGAAACTAGTGATATAATTTTAACCTAATCCTATATGGTTCTCCGTTGGAAGGGGTATATTCACGTGAACGTGTAGGAGATATGATCGTCAACCGCTCATATGCCCATAGCTGTAAAAGTTGAAGATATCCGCAAATTTGATTTTTTTCTGGACTTGTTGCTTTAGTTAGCTCCCGATACAAATTTGCTAGAACAGCCGCTCCCCATGCATATCTACCACAACCGTTGGTAGTTAAATGTTCTAGTAATTGTAACCACATCACATTAACCCCATTACCCCCAACATTGCTAAAGAGTAAATCATCAAATAAAATCAGGATAAAAGCACGAGTGTATTAATTAACTGTAACATCATCGGCAATTTCAGGTAAGATCGAGAAATTATCCCTTAACCATTTCAACTTTATAAAATTTTCCATGACATTTTTTCAGTCCGGGATCTTTCCCAAAAAATATTCACATGTTGATGTCAGATGTATGGCACCTGTAGTATTACCTGTTACAGCAACACCGTCTACTCGTAAACCTGTTAAAACCTCCACATCTTGCAAAGTGATAGTAGTTTCGCCGACATTAAAATGGAATGTAAAGGTCTCCAACCTCCATCTTTCCACAAGTGCATTAATTAACTTATACTCAATTTTCATTGATCCAAGTTTGAGAACCCCCTCAAATCCACATTCCACTAATTTTGTATATATCCTTGGATCAATATTTTCCAATGTTTACCCCGCTGCGCATTTGACTTTTAATTCTTGCAAAGGCTGTCAATTTATAATTTTTTAATAATGTTATTAGTTCATGTTAGAAAATAACTTAAAATTTATATGAAATTTTACCTCCACAATCCAGATGTTTTGTGATCTATGTTTCTCTTGTAAATATGATACAGATCTGTTCAGTGGTCCAGAATTAATAATTTTTTCTGCTCTTCGAATATTCGCCATTTTTCCTTGCACAAGAAAATAAGAATATTTTGTAAAATTTAACTTATCATACTAAGAATTTAACATGCTAACTCATACAAAAAAGATGATTTCAAATATTTTTAAATATAAATAAAGAGGCCCAAAATAAGAAAAATTATTTTTTGAAAATAACTTTTGTAAAATATTTAGAACCTAATTGACGAAATGTTTTGGTTAGCTAATAAATTTTGTTAAAACCATATATGTACTACATTTTTAAGGAATATTTGCTACATTCAATTTAAATTTAGGTTACATACCTCTTGATGTGCTCGAGCCAATTCCCGTAGAAAAAAAAATTATTAAGTAAGAGAGTGTTATTTAAACATTATTACCACTTAACACATTTGAACAACAACACAATTTTATCATAAAAGAATAAATAAAACTTAATTTCATTAACTTATGTCAACTTTTTTGCAGGATAAAATATGTTAATTTCAGTAAGTGATGATATGGAAGTCAAAAAAATTTTCATTAGAGTAAGTTTCCATTAATTACAAATTAAAAAATTTAATGATCAAAACAAAGAAAATCAAAAAATTTGCACAAAAATATGAAAAATGAATAATTTAAATTTATGTTACACACATCTTGCTGTGCTTAGCCAATTCCTGTAGAAAAAAATTATCAAGTAACAAAGTGCTATTTAAAATATGGAAATGTTTGAAATTAAATAGGTGAATGAAAGTATGAGAATGAGAGCATGTGATGTATTTAAATAGGGGGGAGCACGGTTGAATTGTTTGGGAATCTTCAAACGTGGAGATTCCCAATTAAAGCTGCTGGCTGCAGCGCTAGCAGCTTTATTTTTTTGTTTTGTTTTGTTTTGTGTAAGAACCGAAATTTAGTTTTTCGGTTGTTACACTACTCTGCAACTGAGGCAGACAAGTCTGCCTCAGTTGTAGTGATTGACAGAACCGAAACTTTTTGTTTCGGTTCTGTTAAAAAAAGTTTAAAATATATTTTAAAAAAATGATAAAAATTATTTCGATTCTTGTACATTTTAGAACCGAAACAAATTTTATTATTTCTTCAATGGTTAAAATAACTATACTTCAATATTTAATTCCCAACCCCATTAAATTTTACTACCATTCAATTCAATGACATCAAAATCCATTTTGGATGTTGGGATCCTAATAAAGCCTGGAATAACGAATAATCAAGTACTTGACGGTGTACACAATTAAATGCAGCTTCATTATTAACAAAAATTGAAGATGATCGTACTTGCTCCTAGTTGCAACATAGTACCTTACCTTCTCCTTGATTCCTATATATCTATCCAGTTTTCTTAATGACCGTCGATCAGAAAATGGAGGGCCGTGATGTGGATAAGCCTTAGGGGCAAAAAGGTTCCAACAAATCGTGATAGAAATGTCATATCAAATTCAAATGAAATAGTGAGGGAGTGGGGCACATTGGTAATGATGATTGCTATATTGTGATTGTCTGCACAGTAACTAAGATGTGGCGCACTGTTGCGTGTCTTGTCATTTGATGGGATTATCCCGACCGTTCGATCGATTCTTTTTTATTGATTTAATTGATAATATGCCTGTCGATTTTCTTTTCTGGATCAGTGGATTGGCATCTGCCTTAGCCCTTAGCCTTACTGTGCCCAAAATAAATGTAATTTTCAGATAATTGCAGTTTGCAAGGAACTTTTGTATTCTGACAATATACAATTTTCAGTTTTAGAGTTCACTCATTTGATAGGTAAAAATTTCGCCCAAGGAAACAAAAAATATGGGATCTATTTATAAATTTTTTCAAAAAATATGTTAACAATTTAACAGTTTTATCGATGGTAGGGTTTGAATTAATTTTGATTCACTAAAATATTAATTATAAGTAAATTACGATAAAATTTGTAAAATCGTTTATTTTAGAATCCATGAAGGTTGGTGTACCGAAAATTATGAACACTGATTTAAAATCTTTATAATCTAAAGACAACTCGAGAAAAGTTGTGATAGATGAATTAAACAAATACTTTTTGTAGAGTGTGATAAAATCTACAACATCCATTTTAGAATGAAAGATGTTGATCATGTTATATTATAAATCCATGTTGTGTTGTTCATATACACTTGTAGAAATATGATAACATAATTCGGAAATCACAATTACTTTTAATCCTTAACATTTCCTAATACTTATTATTAATTTTGGTTGTAATTGAGCGGGTTTTAGTTGTGTAATACGCATATCAAAAACCTAGTTTTGGCTCCAAATAAGGGTTGTAAATTTGGAGGGAATTCTTCATGCTCCCGATTATACTCTCTACATAGTAAATATGAGAATTTTTGTCATTTTATTCGGATGAGGATGAAAAATAAATTCTCTGGTATAATAAATTCTCCAATTCGACAGTACACATGATTTTTATTTTTCTAAATAAGTATTAATAATATTCGTATAATCTTTATATACACACTATAGACTAAAAATAGAAATTTATCATCATAAGATTTTTTATTAATTATTAAGTAGAGTTGGAAATTGAGTAATTACTATCTATGAAGTGTCACAATTCATTTATTTATTTAGCTATTTTCTACTATTTTTTTTGAAATATTGATATAAATTAGATTTATTTGTCTAAAACCTTGACAAAATATTTGCATATTGTTTATGTAGAAATCTTAGATGAGAAAAAAAGAGAAAAAATTCAAGATTTCTAAGGGGCCAAGGACCAGAAATTAATATTCTCTCAAAATATTGTTATGGATGAAAACGCGAAATTCAATGTTCTAGTAAAATGTTTTACATTATCATTTTGTTTTCAATAAATTTATAATTATTTATCATTTATAATTAGCCAAATCTCGCAAAACATGAATTATTTAACAATTTCGATAAGATCTAAGAATCGAAAATCAAGTGTCACCTCAATTAGGCAATTATGTCATATCGTCTCCCTGCCTATATATAGGCTCCGTCAAGGACTATCAAACACAATTAGTATTTATCCTTTACTCGCAAAATGCTTATTTCCTCATGTTCGACTTCTCAGACTTAACGAGTGAAATGTCCACGCGGCAATTTGGTCAACATCTATCCATGTGTTAGCTTGCAGATGAATGCACATTTGAGTTGGAACATCATAATCAATTTTTAGATCATTCATTGGTGAAGTTTAGCTTTCGTATCGATATAAAGGTATTTCTAAATTATAGTTCCATATAAAGAAAGTTTTAATGATTAAAGGATTCTTTTGAATAGTTTGTTTCATAAAATTTGAAATTATACTTTTCAGTAATTGCATATGATAAATTGTGTT
The DNA here is from genome assembly GCA_949673415.1 of Euphorbia schlechtendalii. Lineage (NCBI taxonomy): Eukaryota > Viridiplantae > Streptophyta > Magnoliopsida > Malpighiales > Euphorbiaceae > Euphorbia > Euphorbia schlechtendalii. The sequence continues at coordinate 15,913 of CATIWQ010862252.1, read as the reverse complement.
CAATGTTTGATCGAAGGTCATTCATTGCATATCATAAACAATTTGGCCTGAAGTCGAGAAATTCTATCAATGAGTGGAATTTTGACAAAATTACTAAGGTGAAATTTAAAAACTTGCTATATAACTTAATTGTTTTGCAAAAAGGTTTTTGTTTTTTTTCTTTGAAAATGACTCTTATGATTTTTAAAAATTAGCAAAAACATGAATTTCAATATTAAATTACGTTATAAAAATGAGGAATTCGCAATCTTGTCCGTAATGAATTGATATTTTGCAGCATGATTAAGAATAAATTAATACACCTTAATGATAAATTTTAGAATTTTTTGAGGAGTATAAATATTTTTTTTCAATTAAAACGTGATGATAACTTTTAAAAAATCGTATAAAATGAATAATTTCAAAAACCTACTCAAATTTTGATGAATGATTCTTAAATAATAAAGTTAAACTATTAGAATGTTAAATTTATTGAAATAACTTCATGAACATTGCTATTTTTAATAAAAAAAAAACATATTTTTTACTTGATTTGTAATTTTTTGAAACCATAGACACCTTTTTACAAAGAAAAATTCTTAGAAACTTTTTTGGTAAAACAATCAAACCACAAATCATGTTTTCAAAGTTTATCCTATATCAATATATTACGACTCGTTGGAGCGTATTATTATTATTAAAAAAATGCAATTATCTTTACATTAAATGAAAACAAAAACGCTAGTCTCATCAAATTGATCTAAAGTTAGATGAGTTTGGAACACATATTGACTAAAATTGCCTGCCAATATAGCTACAACACCAATTATATTATTATTATTATTATTATTATTATTATATAAAAACTAAAAAATTTGAACTTGACTTTTATATGTTGATTTTTAGCTTTTTACAAGTTATTATGATTTGGAGCATATAGGTCCTTTGCTTTACAATAATATTTTTCAAACGTTACATTGGAATTTGAAGTGGTAATAACATTTTAACAATATATTGCAAGGCCAAAACATATAGCAAATAAATGAAAACTTGAAGTTTAAACGAATTTGACATGATGAGATGAATAAAAAAAGGATGATAATATTTGTCACCCTCTTAATTGGTTACATGCTCTTTTATATTATTTTATTGAAAAGTTAAAAAAATATTATTTATTACCTCTTTATAAACCACCCCCTGAAATTTTTTTTATGCCCTTCACATATTAAAATTTATATTCCCTCCAATATTTAGATATAGTTATCCAATATTTATAAAAACACTAAATTAATCATCATAATTACTATTATATTTATGAGTAATAAAAAAAGTTAAAATAACAAAAAAAAAATGCTAACAAATAATTGTATTTTAGAAAATTACATTTTATCAAATTTGAAAAATCTTCTCACATTCTTTGTTTGTTATTACATAACTTTTCTCATTCATTAACATTCAAATCCATCTCTGAAACCAGATTGTTGGTCTAGGGAAACTGGAAAATTTGTTTATAAATTTGAATGCACAAAGTGAGGGTAAGAACCTAGATGATAAAAAATGATTTCTTGATGAGATCGTGTTTCGGTAAATGGTGCATAAAAGTAATTTTTTAATTTTGTTTTCTAATTTCTATTTATATTCCTTTCTAAAATTATTCTTATTAGTAATTAATTATTTAATTATCCAATATCATATAGGCATGTATTTTTTAACTATTTATATATCTATTTTTATTTACATTAAATATATTATTTATTTAATTTAAAATAAAAAAAATTTAATGTTTTTATTTTCATAAGGACATTTTTGTTATATTAAATACAAGTATAATATCAATTTTATTGACAAAATGACATTTTAATCATCATCGAAGGCAGTAAGTGAAAAAAATGAGCGGCGAATAACGATCTAGTAAAAATTACAGATGAGAATTACTGTGAAGCACCACAAATTTAGAAACAATGATGGAAATTGGTTTATGATAAATCCATTGTAATTTCAACTAATGTATTCCATTGAGTAATACGTCATACTCAACTCAGCTAAACCTTTAATTGTAATATTGTTAATCAGGAATCAGAATCCAACAGATCAACCCGGAGATTTGAATAAGTGAATATTGCAATGAATGGTGTACTCATGTGCTTGACACCATATTTTACATGAAATTGTATGATTGTAAGTTTGTGTCTTATTATATATAATCCACTTATATCTTGGTTTTGCCTAATGATATTCAACAAAGTTTAAAACCTCTAATTTATCCTTAATTTTTTACTGAAAGATTTATACTAAAAAGAAATATAGTTTGGCATTATCTTTAAACTGATCAAATTATAAAATTTGGCCACATACAGACACATTGGAAAGGCAACTAAAAGTAATCAAGTTATTTTTATGAAAATACATGGAGGAGGGGTTCATATCATAATTAATAAAGATTGTGTATGATAATTAGGATCATATAATCCGTTTAAGTTAGTGTCTGAAAAGTGAAACGATGCTGATTACGGCCACTAACAAAAGTCTCATTCTATTTATTTAATATTGGCTATGCTGGATTTATTAGTTATTACACATTATCATGATGCAATGCATGCGTATATTTTGGACTTTTTATAAAAAAAATGTTGCCCATGAAGGAAAAACCCAACCCATTCCATATATGATTTGAATCGTCATAATCACTAAACTAAAAGAATAGTCACATATATTTTGGGTTTTCATTTTTATATGTTTTCACGAATGAAAGTATGACTTTTGAAGTGAAAATTTATTTTTAAATATATAATTAAATAAAAAATCTTAAGGAAAAATCTAACTCCACTCCGGAAAATAATAAATTCTTTTAGAAAAAATCATCACAACAACCACAGAGCTGGTTATATAGACATTATTGGAAATCATTTTTTGAAAAATAGTCATAGAGTTTTAGAAAAATCTTATTGGGATGTTTTCTGCGCCTAGTGAAAAAAAAGCGAACAGAAAATCATTTTCTTATGTCATCAGTTCTTTCATTGTGCAGAGAGGTAATTAGTTACTTAGATAGAAATTTAACGCCAATCAATTGGTTTCACATTCATGTTAAGGTCTAAGTTAGATCGTTTGTAAACTAACATTCAATCCAATTTATTTCCAATTTAGTTACTCTAACATCTTCTACACTTCCATTCAAGAGCTTATACCAATTATTACTTGCAAATCATTTTTCGGTTTATCTCTTCAAGATTATCAATAAATATGGTTTTATATATTAGTTCAAACTCCACCGAAATTTTAGATACAAATGAGAATATAATTTGAGGAAACAATGCAAAAGTTTAGTAATATCAACAACCCACATTTCTCACGTTCATAGCAAAAGTTCATTACAACAATTATTGTTTCTTGAAAAAAATATCTATTTCCTATGTTGTTCATTGAATCTACCAAACTTGTCTCTGCAAAAGTGCAAGAATTTCTTTTTTATTGTTTGATGATTACACTTGGCCCCATCCCAATTTTTTCTTTCACAAGTGACAATTCTACTAACTTATATAAAATGGTTTTTAGCCAAAATTATTGACATCTATCCTGATCAGTGTTTTAAAAGGCGGTCATCTATACGTGCTTTTTTAAAACATCATTGTGATTTTACAGTTCAAGGGGGTCCAAGGTAGTCAAAGCATAGAGTGTTATCAAAACTCACAAAAATATTGTCAAAGGCTAGAAAAGTGTTGCTAAAGACTCGAAAAAATGTTATTACATGAATTTTTAATTTTATTATATTAAAATTTATGTGTTAGTTAAATTTATTAATACAATTCATTAGTAAATAAAAATTAAAAAATACTTATCCACCTAGTCCCCGTCTAAGCCCATCTCGATCTTGATTAAAACCCGTCTAGGCCTTCATAGGTTCTAGCCACCCTACTAACGCTTTTCAAAACACTAGATAAATATATCTCACCGAACCCGCCAGCTGGATTGAGCCCACCCAAGTAACCGCCTTAGATACTTGGAGGAGAAAGGGCCATGTGGCCTTGTAAGCTCTGGACCTCGACGGTGTCAAGATTGACGTAAGCGGTGGCATTGTGGTACAGAAAGCTCAAAATTTGTTGGGAGCCAAACATTAGGAAGAGAATGTGCCACTTCATCTGTTTCGCATTTATTTCGCTCCAAAGTCTCCTAATGAAACAGATGACGTGGCGCATTCTCCTCCTAGTGTTTGGTTCCCAACGGTCTCTGAGAATTCTGTACCACAATACAACTGCTTACGTCAGTCTTGACACGGCCGAGCCCTAAGGCTCACAAGGCCATGTGACCCTTTCTCCTCCAAGTATCTAGGGCGGTCACTTGAAGGAGCTCAGTCAAGCTAGTGAATTCGGTGCTCCGTTTGCAGGCATCTACATTTGGTTGTTATCATATCCTAAAGTAATATGTTGCGTTTAGCGCTACTCTTTACGTTTGTAATACTGTTTTCGTTCTGTTGTCTTGGAAAATATATTATTATTTATATTTGGAAAAGCATTCTGCCTTAATGTGCTTTGGTCAATCCCGTATTCATCAATAAAATATAATATTAAGTAAAGGTATAGTTTCCAAGAGCTTAGAAGTGGGTCGGCTGTTTCCAAAATATTTACATTCAAGCTTAACCGATTAGACAAATACCCAAACCGATGAACAGATCTAATCTCTGCTGTTGTATGCATATATACAAATATCCTTTTATAATTCTTAGCAAAATTAGTGTATTTTACAATGTATGCTATCTAGTATTGACAATTGGAGTCATCACATACAAATAAAAGCAGGTCGTTATTTAAATGATTTCATACATTTCCAAATAAAAAAAAGTCAGATATTTAAATAAATTAGTAACTTAATAATTATATTATTAAGCAACAGAAGATGTGAGCTTAATAAGGAATGGATAGGCCATTAAACTTGGTGGACATTCTCAAGTTTGGGTGGGCTTTACCTAAAATTCTTAAGTTAGAGTCTAAATCTCTGAAAAAATCAACAAAAATCAACGAAAAAAAGCATCTTAGCCATCTCCTCTCTTTTTTTCCGTTTGAAATATGTCTCAATTAATTATAATCACATAAAATAATCTAAAGAAAAAAAACACATATGTATATTATTAGCCATTATCATTATAAATTGAACTTGATCCACACTCATATAAATAGAAACATGGACAAGATGTATATTGACTCCAAACCCTTACTAAATAACATTCATTAGAATCCCTTGCAAAAGGGTTTCAGCTGGCTCGAGTTCTGACTTAATACGACCCAATATCTTTCGACTATCAGGTATTCTTCAACTTAAATACACAAAAGAAATACTCAAACAACTAATAAGTAAGTTGCTTGTAACGTAAAACTGCTTGTAAGTAATAAGCTAAAAAAACACCCACAACCGGAAAGTAACACAGAACAAAAGCCTTATTTTTCAAATACAACAAAACGTGACACAATTTATTCAATGGTTGTGAAAACCTAAAAGCATATGATATGGTATATAAGTAAAAGTAGAAACTACTTGCAAAGGGAAGCGAGCACACTGCGAGGCAAAGTGAAGGGCTTTCGGGCATGAAGAACGGCCAAGTTATCGATCAACAAAAAATCTCCTTTCTGCCAAGCTATGGCAACGCTTTCTTCGTCGAAGATTTTTTGACAATCATAGATGGCATCCCTTGGCAATGGTTCCCCGTTCCCGAATTTAACACCTTTCTTCGGATCATTCCTCTTGTTGACATCCCATCCTATATAGGCCGCCACCGCACTGTTAAACCAAATCTTTCGGTTTCTTGCCTTGTCATGTTTAATTGCTGGGATTGGACCCATTGTTGTTATTAGACTTCCATCATCCAACCATTCTAACTTTGTCCCCACCTTACTTGCCCTGTTTCATTACCCAACCACAAAAATTTTTACTTGTTCCAAGATTACTAAAAGAATTTGCAAGGGTTAACGAGAAAAATAAGATAATGTAAGAAAAAGGTAACGTTATTGTGTTATTTTTTTACAAAATAGCATACAGGTTTTGCTATGATGGAGCCAAAATAGTACAAAATAAAGTATGTATGAAGAGTATCTTTTTCCCGTTGTTTTGTTGATTTTTTTTTTGATAACCAATGTATTTGACATTAATTTATTCATATCATATTATTTTGCCTAGCACACTTCTAAGATCCAGTTATCACTATATTAGCATTATCAATGAAACCAAACATATATTCCCACACCCATATACAAATGACGTGTAAATCTGCCAAGACAAAATATATTACTCACAAACATATAAAATAATGGCTGCTCTCCCTGTCAGTTTAAGATATTAAAAAGGTTCTAAAATAGATGTTGTTTATATGATAAAAAGAATAAAGAATTTAATTAATTTTTAAATTTATAAAATTAAATATTTTTATTATTTTAATTATTGTGAAAATGGAAGGCGAAAAAATCCGCAATGATTGATAAAAAATCTTAAAGGAATATGATTGCTTTTTTATACTACTAATTCTCTTCAAATAAAGCATTACATAAAATGGCTAGTTGGTCAGCATTAAAGAGTAAAGAGCAGTGGCTAACAGAGGGGCTGGTGGGGCCACCTGCCGTAAAGACTCCTCCGTTGGTCAATAATTTGCGGAAAAGTATAATTGTTTATCCTAAAAACAAAATTAACCAACAAATGGCTAAGCTGTAAGAAAGTATGGACTGAAACCTTCAAATGACAATTTTTAGATGATGAAAAGATAAGTGGAGATTGATAGTGAAAGGTTTCCGAATTCCAATTCAATTTGAAATTGAGAAAGGGGTAGTAAAGATCAAACCTTTCCTCAGCCACGGTTCTGTCATCAGTCAAAAACGTTGACTTCCATCCACGGCCAACTGGGGAAGACGGATCATCTTCTTCGCCCAATACTCTAGCATAAATCAAACCATGTTCTTCCAATTTCTCAACAAAATCTGGATGCTTCTCCTTCATTTTCTCATACACTATGTGGCTGAGTACCAGCGGAGTTTCACCTCCACTTGCTGGTTCCACTTCACAGTAAAATAACACTTTCGTCGGATAGTTAGGAACCTGAAATTCGAAATTCAAAATCACAAACCTACGAAAAAAAAAATTGAATCAATTTTAATCAAGCATCCAAATGGTTGTATACCTGGGCCATCTCATGGTGGAAGTGGATGGGTAGGTTAGCCGGCGATTCATTAGCTGTGTAAACACGGCCGACGACCTTGGAACGAGGAGCTGCGCCACCTATGTAAGGCAGCTCCTCGAAACCGAAGGCTTCAACGACGTCGTTGAACTCCGACGCGGTGGATACAGGGAAGCCCCTGAAGAGAATAGCTCCGGTTTTATGTAGGAGCGATTCGAGGTAGGATTTGTCGGATTTAATGGAGTCAAGGAGAAGAGGAAGAGAAGGCGGAGAAAAATGAGAAGGATTTGGAAGGAGAACGGAGGGAAGAGGAAGGGAATTGAAATGCTTTTGATTTGGGATTTCGACTTGTTTGAAGTGATTCGCCATTGGGGTTGGAATTTAGCTCTAAAGTGGCATCACCGGCTTGTTTTTAAAGACGTGATAATTAATTGGGTGGGGACATCTGCAACCCCCTTCTAGAAGTGGAGTGGTTGGAGTTGACAAATTTTTTAAGGGAGCAAATAGTGTTAAGAAGTCAAGTCAACGGGGAAAGAATTAAAGTCCCTAAAATCATGGATCAAACACAGGAAATCAAGATCAATGTAATCTATTTTAATTATCTTCTTCCCATTAGAATAGCAACATCTACGGTATAAATACAAGACTGTAATGAACAAATTACTCAATACAAACAGAATTTCCCTATCTATTTCTAAGTGTCATCAATCTGACATGGTACCAGAGCAGAGTTCTTGACCCTCTTGGACTCAGAAAAATTTCATCATTGTCCACATACCTGAAAAAGCCGAAAAAAACCAAACACAAAAGCCAAATGTCAGAAAAATCCAACACCAAAAATATATCAGAAGATATTGCAACGCAAGTTGCCAACCTGCTCTAACTTGGGTTGGGAAATCGACAACAAAATGAAGCTAGTAGCCTCTCAATAGGCTTCAAATTAAACAGTGAGAATTACCCCCTTTGGGCATGTCTCATAAAGAAGGCGATCAAAGGTAAAGGCAAAGGAAATTACTTAACCAACAAGCCACCTGAAGACATAGACCCATCATTTCCCAAATGGGAACAATCTGATCAAGTTGTATTCACATGGGTAATACAAAATATTGAGCCATCATTGATAAACAATGTTGCTCAATATCCAACCGCAAAGATGTTGTGGGATGGTTTAGCCATCACATACGGGAGTGGAGGGAATTCATTCCAGATTTATGAACTTCACAGAAGGGCCAGTACACTGCGACAAGGCAGTGAGTCCATTGAAGGACCGTGGAACAAATTACAAAGCATATGGATGAGTATTGATATAAAATCACCAAATCCTATGAAAGAACCTGAAGATATAGCCAAATACAACCAAATCATAGCCGAGCAAAGATTATTTCAATTTCTTACGGTAATAGATGAACAACATGAAGCAGCAAAGAGGGATATACTCAAACAGACCCACTGCTCTCAGTGGAAGCAGCTTATGCATTTTTAATGTGAGAAATTGCAAGATAAAACATTTTTAAAGTAAAAACAGATGGAGATTTCACAAATTCGGGAGAAATCGGAACTGGTTTGGCCACTAAATTAGGAGGCAACAGAGGCCAGTTTGAGATAAGAAAGGGAGACCGCTCAGAGTCCATTGAAGGGCAGTGGAGGTCATCACCACGGGGGCGCTCAGAATCCACTGAAGTGCAATGGAAATCATCATCGCGAGAGGATAAATCGAATCTTTCCATTGTAAACAGAGCAAACATACCAGGGAGGGCCGCTTCCAATTGATAGGCTATCCACCATGTTGGAAAGACCATAAGAGGGGCAAGGCTCAGATTGCAATCGGAGATGGCACCGGAAATCGCAACCGTCGGCAACGAAAAGGCCACCAGGAGCAGTGGCAGAAGTTACGGTGACATCAACGACAACGATGGAGGAGGGATTGAGATTCTCTAATATTCATTTTGAACATTAGAATGATTTTGAGACAATCTCGTCCATCTATTTCAAAATGATTGAATTTGACTGAAAGTGTGTTTTTTTCTCTCTTACCAAAGAGTAGGATAGATAACTAATACATTATAGTAATGTTCAATTTTGAATATTAGAGAATCCCAATCTATTGAGGAGGAAATCACAACGTTGCTGGCAATAATGGGAAAAACAGTAGAGGAGAAATGAGCGGCGGTATGATCCTTAGAAAAGGGATTGAAGAGAAGAGGGGAACTCAGTCCCTTTCAAGGGCTGAAATAAACCAAAGGCAACCTACAAACCCTAACCCGTCAATACCAAAGCCAAACCCTCCTTATAACCTAAGCTAACACTAAACTCAAGCCTAATCTTGATCTCCCAAAGCCTATATACAAAAAACCAAAGAACTAGACAACCTAACCCACTCACCACTACGTAAGCCCAAAACCCACAAAGCCTACATAAATACAAAAATTCCCAAGTCCAAGTAATAACCCAGTCAAGCCCAACTAGCATTACAAAATCACAAGCCCACATGATAGCCCACAATGCCAAATCATGTCCAAAAACCAAATGTATATTAGATTGTGGAGCCACAGATACTATGACCCATGATCCACTCGACCTTATTGAACCAAAATTTTCCACCCAAACCCATATCGAAACTGGAAATGGGGTCTAGTTGAAGTTAAAGGGGAGGTATCCATTTCTATCTATCCAAATATCACCCTCAAACAACGCCTTTATGTTCCCTCTTTGTCTTGCAAACTCTTATCTTTGAGTCATTTAACTCAAGAACTCAACTATGTGGTTCTAATATATCCTCATTTTTACCTTTTACAGGACATTCATACGAAGGAGATCATTGGGCATGGTACTAAGCGTGGAGGCCTGTATTATGTTGATGAAGTAACTCATCAAGGAAATGCCCTACTCTCCCAACAGACCCCTCATACCCAACTTTGGCTATGGCACCAACGCTTAGGTCATCCATCTCTTAGCTATATTCGTTTATTATTTCCCTCTATGTTTTCAAATAAAACCACAAATTGAACTTGTGAAACCTGTGTTTAGGCAAAAAGCCATCGAAATACTTTTGTTTCCAATAATACTAAAGTAAAAGACATGTTCTCATTAATACATTCTGATGTTTGGGTCCTAGCACCATCATCAAATGGGTTGCGATACTTCGTATTATTTATTGATGATTACTCTAGGATGACATGGGTATATTTTCTGAAACACAAATCCGAGGTATATGCTAAATTTGTTCAATTCTATCACATGATTGAAACCCAGTTTAAGAGACAAATCTAAATACTTCGATATGATAATGGGGGGGAATATGTAAACCATGACATGCGGTTATTTTTCCAAACCAAAGGCCTAATCCACCAAACAACCTGCCCAAACACACCCCAACAACATGGAGTAGCTGAACGAAAGAATCAAATACTCCTTGAGATGACAAGAGCCATAATGATCGAATCCAATGTTCTCAAATCATTCTGGCCAGAAGCTATTACCACATCCGTATACCTTCTCAATCGTTTACCAAAAAAAATTCTTGATCACAAAACACCACTTCAGTTTCTGGAAACCCAAACACAAATACCATCCCATCTTACCCTTCCACCAAGGATATTCGGTTGTTCTATCTTTATCCACATTCCAAAGGATGATCGATCCAAATTAGACCCATGTGCCCTTAAGTATGTCTTTGTTGGGTATGATCCTCACCAAAAAGGGTATCGATGCTACAATCCAACTACACGTTGAATGTATGTCACTATGGACTATACATTTCTAGAAACTGAATTCTACTATCTCAACCAACCTCGTGACCAGGGGGAGAACACTTCTAGATCACTAAGTTGGTTAGATATAGTCAATCTAGACCCAAATCCAATCCAAATAAACCCATCAACATTGCCCACAATGCCTCAAGAGTTACCCATCAACGAAGAACAGGCTGACAATCTCATCCCCCGCAATGATCAACCTTCCTATGATGTCCAACAAGAGGTAAACGAACCCCTAAGCCCTATCTCTATGTTAGAATTGGATAATAATGATGCTAATCTTGAGCCATCTAGAAGAGAAATTTTACCTCGCAGGAATAATCGTGGAGTTCCCCCAATGAGATTCACACCGAAACATATTCCTCGCTCTAGTAGGTATCCTATGGGAAACCTAATGATGGGAAGTCTATCAAAAAAGGTGAAAGCATTTACCATGACACTCTATACTCAGGACATCCCTACAACTACTCATGAAGCTAAACAGAAGGAAGAATGGAGTAAAGCTATGAGTACAGAGATGGAGGCACTAATAAAGAATGGCACCTGGAAGAAGTGTAGACTTCCACTTGGAAAGAAGCCAGTGGGATGCAAATGGGTCTTTACAATCAAATACAAATCAAATGGTACCATAGAATGCCACAAAGCTCGACTTATAGCGAAAGTGTACACTCAAACTTACGGAATCAACTATTCCGAAACTTTTTCTCCTGTTGTAAAAATCGACACAATTCGAGTTTTATTCTCAGTTGCAGCAAACAAAGACTGGCCATTACATTAGTTCGACGTAAAGAATGCATTCCTGCATGGTGATTTGAAAGAAGAGGTCTACATGGAGCCACCACCAGGATTCATCGATGAATTTGAAGGAGGAGAAGTATGCAAACTTTAAAAGGCCCTGTATGGACTAAAATAGTCTCCACGAGCCTGGTTCGAAAGATTCATGGTAGCAATGAAGCAATACAGGTACAAACAAAGCAACTCTGATCACACCCTATTCCTGAAGAAAAGATGAGAATTAATCACATACTTGATAATCTATGTAGATGACATGATTATAACAGGCAGCGACATCGAGGAAATCAAGAATTTAAGGAGGAATCTATTCACTAACTTCGAAATGAAAGATCTAGGAGGATTAGAATACTTCTTGGGAATAGAGGTATTATGATCGGACCAAGGAATATTCATATCTCAGAAGAAGTATATTCTTGATCTCCTTGCAGACACAGGGATGGTAGATTGTAAACCAATAGACTCTCCAATGCAGATGAATCATGGATTATGAGTGAATGGAAGTACAAATGAAGCTGAGAAAGATAGATATCAACGATTAGTGGGAAAACTGATCTACCTAGCTCATACCAGATAGCGTATGCAGTAGGGGTTGTAAGCTAATTTATGCATCAGCCACAAGAAGAATACATGGAAGCAGTCACGAGAATTCTAAGATACTTAAAGGGGACACCAGGTCATGGAATCGTCTTCAAGAAAAATGGGCACTTGGATATAGATGCCTACACAGATGCAGATTGGGCTGGTAACCCGAATGATCGAAAGTCAATAGCAGGATACTTCACAATGGTCGGAGGAAACCTTGTGACATGGATAAGTAAGAAATAAAAGGTGGTAGCCCTTTCCAGCGTAGAGGAAGAATTCCGTGGAATTTCCAAGGGAATAACCGAAATAATATGGATCAGAAAATTAATGTCAGAGATTGGTTTTTCACCTCCCAAACCAAGCAAGCTCATGTGCGATAACAAAGCTGCAATCAGTATCTCAGAGAATCCTGTTCAACATGATAGGACGAAGCATGTGGAGGTCGATAGACACTTCATAAAGGAAAAATTAGAAGATGTCACAATCAAACTTCCCTTTGTAAGATCAGATTACCAGCTGGCAGATATTCTCACGAAGTTGTCCCAGGGCGAAATTTCCTGAATATTCTCACCAAATTAAGTATCGAAAATCCTACTACTTAATTTGAGGGGGAGTGTTTAGAAATCAAGTCAACAGGGAAAGAAATAAAGTCCCTAAAATGAAGGATCAAAAACAGGAAATCAACATCAATGTAATTTATTTTAATTATCTTCTTTTCATTAGAATAGCAACTTGTACAGTATAAATACAATACTATAATGAACAAATTACTCAATACAAATAGAATTTCCCTATCTATTTCTAAGTGCCATCGATCTAACAAGTTTGTCTGAAAACACTTCTCCTCGTGTAAGATTTAACCAAATATAATTAAATGTTATTCTTTTCGATTTCTGGAAACATTTTTAATAAGTAATTTGTTCATATAATAGTCTTGACATGTAGATAAGGATGAACAATTAGATAAAAAAATGTATCTATACGATTTTTTTTATTTTCATTTTTCAATATGAGGTAATACAATAAATATGTTGAAATATTTTATTTAATTTGTAATTAATTCATTTCTATTATTAATCATAAATATCTAAATGAAATAGATTATTTGACGTGACTATCATTCTAAAAAATATTTTTATCTTTAAAACCATTAACATGTCATCAATGTGAGTTTTTACTCTGCATGTCACATAATTTTAGAATCCACTATCCACTATAGATGCTCTAATATTAGTCATTTTAGATCTTTCATCGAAGCAATAAGCATTTAATGAATTATTAAAACAATTAATTTATCTTTTTTATTTTATAATAAAATATTCATTCTTCTTAGTTATCAACTTATAACTTTATTTATAGTCAATCTCTTTCTTAATTAATACGATTTTAAATTAGAAAAAAAATGTTAAAAGTTATATTGATAATTTAAAGTGACAAGTATAAAAAATCAAATTAAAAATTCTAAAATGACTAATATTAAAAACTAGACAAAGTATTATTTTTCATTGTTTTAATTTATTTTATGATACTGTTATACATGAAAAGAAGGGTGTTCAAATGATAATTTATAATAAGGATCAGTTCCAAATGACCTTTTTCTTGCATGCTTGACATATATCCTTAAAATCAATTAATATTTTTATTTTTCTGTTATTTTATTCAATTTTAAATATATAACAAACATGTTTAGAAAAGATGTTTAGACCTTATCCTTACTATAATTTCACTTGTTGAAACACCCCCTCAATATAATTTCCTCAATTTCCGCCTTAATATATTTTTTTTTGGCTTTTACTATCCCACTAGCTAATCAATCCTGAGTTGATATTGAAAGATTCAATTAAGTGACGAACTTCTCAAATTAGTTTTCTCCGTATACGATTCCATGGTTAGAACATGGATTAATGCTTAACCAGTTTTTATTAAAAACATATGTATTATTTTTCTTTTATTGAATAAACGTATTTACTTGTTTTGTTCTTATAAGTTTTAATTTTATAGTTGGAAGTAGTTATTGATTAAAAAATTGTGCAATTATAGATAAATATTTTTGAATAAATTAATTTTAAAAAATGAAATGTATTTATTTTATAAAAATTAAATGTATAACGTGAATGGCAAAGATGATAGTAGCAATGATAAAATTGAAACTAGAGAAAGTTTTTGCTATTAATTTATCCAACTGTGATGGAATCAAATCTGCTGTATTCTTGCCTATTTCGTAAAGTACAAGTTCCCACCATTGACTCGTTGAACTTTTCATATTTCATTTATTTCCCACCGAATTATGAAATAGTTCCCAAACTCAATTAATTTAGTAAAAATCTATTATTTTGCACCTAAAATATCATGTAGCAGTTTTTTTTATTGGAATTAAAATATAATTAGAAATGACATATTTGAAAAGAATTAATCAGATGATGACATGTAGTGTTTAAGGGACAAATTAATACATTTTTTTGAAAACCAAAGGAGTTACAAAATCCCTTTCAAAACTTAGGTTACAATAAGTGAAATGAGATAAATTAGAGGAATGATCGATACATATAATCAAATGAAACTAATAGTAATTGTGCATATAGTGTACTCAGATTATAATGTAAAGACAAAGAGGGCGTATGAAAAGTTTTGAAATTGTTACACTTCAATTATTCTTTGATCGGCTTTTGACCCACCACAAATTTGTGAGAAAAATCAATCTTACATGCCGCTGATTCTTGTTGAACCTAATTTGATCGGCATGTCTGATTTAGTTTTCGCAATCATGTACTATGATGTTTTTATTTTGACAAAACTATAATTATTTTCTTGTGCGAACCATCACATCAATATTCAAGTCCATAAATTCAATAGTAAAAAAAAATGCAAACTAATATCTTTATGAAAAAGAAAGTGAGCAATAATAAAAGTTTACTAATATTGCCATTGTCATGGCTCTCTGACTTTTTAAATTTTATATATATTGTATTAGTTATACTCTATGATATCTAAGCAATTTATTTAAAATTATATATTCTGCTTGTTTTTCTTCGTTATTTTTCCACTTCCAATTAAACTTTTTTTTTATTATTACACGTTTTCTGGTTAACCTAACCCTTCTTAATATGATATCCATAGAGTTATTTGAATAGTTAAGTTAACCACTTATTAAGAGTTTATGACCACTATTAATAATGAATATTCAAATTTAGTTGAGTAATATAGTAGCAGAGCTGGGTCAAATCACCCGGGGTCGAGTTTTATAATTCATTAGATAAATTAAAATATAACATTAGCAATATTTGATTATACTAATAACGTATTTTTCTCATAAAACTTTATAATTTTTACCAATTAACCATTAAATGAGTAATATGAAAT
Source organism: Euphorbia schlechtendalii (assembly GCA_949673415.1). Taxonomy (NCBI): domain Eukaryota; kingdom Viridiplantae; phylum Streptophyta; class Magnoliopsida; order Malpighiales; family Euphorbiaceae; genus Euphorbia; species Euphorbia schlechtendalii. The sequence continues at coordinate 289 of CATIWQ010862252.1, read as the reverse complement.
TAAATTCATATTGATAATAACAAAATAATAATTCATTTGTATAAATAAAGCGTGCAACCATATAAAACATTATAATATACTACTATAATTAATTTTCATTAACAGTTAAAACGGTAACATCCTTTAATTATTGAAGTAACTTTCACTTGTGAGGCTTTATTGAAAATCGAGATAAATAAAAATAATTTGATTTGTCAAATAAAAATATTATATATATATATATATATATATATATATATATATATATATATATATATATATATATATATATATATATAAAAATAAAATT
>CATIWQ010862205.1:0-23091 GCA_949673415.1 Euphorbia schlechtendalii | reverse complement strand
GGGAATATATTTTATTCCCTTCGTGGGGGTATTCTAATACAAAAAGATAAAAAGAAATAAAAGAAGAAGAGAATTACAATATTTATAATAAAATAAAATAATTCCTAGGTTCACATGTAGAAAGGAATTAAGAAGAAAGGGGGGAGCGCAAAAATAAGCAGCTCTGGGAACTCAGAGGCTTTACCCTTTTGGCATGAATCCACTTCGGCGTGTCTGTTCAATCCCCGGGAGCGTTCCTTGTTTATTTTCGTAGTTATTGTAAAGGTTGATGTAAAATTCCAAAAATCTTCGTTTAATTTTTGGGATTTTAGTGTAATTTAATTGGAAAAAAGAATTGGTTGGTTGGAAAATAAAGTGTTTATTTATCCAAAAGATAATCAGACTCGGGTTCTAAATTGGTTTTAGACCTAAGAATATCTAAGGATTTAAGAAGAAATTTGATGAAGAAATTTGATTTTAAGATAAAGAAATTTGGGATCCAAAAGTGTTTTTGATCCGAGAAAAAGTTAGAAGAAAGTGAGGAATATTGTTTTTATTTTTTTGTTCTGAAAGAGAGGATTTTTCTCTCTCATTTTCCGGGCCGGTGTACTGAAAAAGACCCGACTATTTATAGAAAAAAAAGAAGTCCCAAAAAATCCAAAACATAGAGCCTCGCTAGCGAGGGGTCTCGCACGGCCTCGTGCGAGGGTCCCTCGCGAGGCCTCGCGTGGCATGCGAGAGGGTCCCTCGAGAGGCCCCGCGCGGCCTGCGCGAGGCTCCCTCTTGAGGCCTCGCGGGGCCTCACGCGGCCTGCGTGAGGGTCCCTCGCGAGGCCTCACGCGGCCTGCACTAGGCTCCCTCGCGAGGCCTCGCATGGCCTCGTGCGAGGCTCCCTTGCGAGGCCTCGTGTGGCCTGGAGCGTCCTCGGATGGCCTTGCTCGAGGCTCCCTCGCGCGAGTCTACCTTCGGGCGAGGCTCCCTCGCAATCAAGATTACGTCTCCTTCATTTTTTTATTTTATTTATGTATATATATATATTTTTTTCTTTTTTTGTATTTTTTAGTTAAATAATTTAAAACTTCCGAGGATTCCCATTTGAAGATCGTCGGATGGTTCAAAATCGTGTGATTCGAGGATAAATTTCCTGAAAAGCCGTCATCATTGATCGTGCGAGCTGGTACAAAATCCCATGCTCACAGCTGCATGCTAGCATGCTTGCCCATGAGCAATTTTTTCTCATGGGGCAGCCGCACAGGCCCCACCTGCGAACATCTAGTGTTCGCGGGGCCCACTCGCAACGAGAAAAATTTTCCTTGCTTCGTCTCGTGCAATTTTTCCCAACTCCTCTTTAAATCCTTTTATTATTATTTGTTCCAACCAATTAATAATTTATCCAATGAGTTTGAGTTTCTTTATATTCTCAGCATAGACCCAGTCTATAACTCCTTCACCTAGTCCAATAAAGACCCAAAGTGTGTGACCTCATATGATCCCGAAGTATAGAGTCGTTAGAGGTTACCTTAAACATGGCTTCCCATCAAGGAACCATTAGGCTAAGTGTTTGAGATTGATATGGAACACGATAATTCTAGATGATCAAATGGGCTTTATGCAAAAGCGTATGATCCCCCAATACTCAAAACGTAACATGCTTGTGAGTTGATCAGATTTTGCAATAGTAACCAATACAATACACTCCTTCCATCAGGTTAAGTACCATCTTATTTATCGAGCTCAGAGTAAGTGTTAGCTCATGTAATACCCATAGTTATCCTGGAATAAGACTTGTTCATGAAGAACACCAGCCATAATGTATCAAGATTGACTAGAAACATCAATCTTATACTCTTATTAGAGGTTTATCTGCGTGTCTCTTCAACAAGAGGCCTTAAGGTACAACTTCCTTTATATCACTATATTTGGAGCAATGGATCCCATCTTGTCTACTCGGCTTACCAACGAGTGATCATCACTATACCCGTAATCACTCGTATCAACCTAATCATAAGGTTATGAATAAGTATGACCCATGGTATAGAAACACAAAGTAACCAATATATCAAGTTTGAGGATACTTGTATTGCTACTGCAATAAGAGATGACCCCAGCACATGGATATAGTTATTTCTGAGTATCTGTCATATAGCAATCTCCAATGTATTACCCAAATACATACATGTATTAACTCAAGGTACCACCTTCAACTTGTGAGATTGGTTGCTTGAATCTAATCCAAGGAGTAAGCCTACACATGCTAGTCTGTCCATTTCATTTAAGTCCAGTCTTAATGAAAATATGAATAGGGATATCTAGACTATTATTAGTAACACATGTCTACAGTTCGCACACCACATAGCTCCCACTATGTCCTCGCACTTTCACTCTATGAAATAGTTATGGACTTTGCCTTATCAATGAACATATATAGCATCACATATATATGATACCAGTAAGATACATAATTTAAATAAGCATTGAAAAACAACAAAGATGCCTTTATTATTGATAACAATAATCTGAAAACTTTTTGTACGTTATAACTAATAAAGATATGCTGCCCTAATTACCTCTAAGGCATACATCATGTATAACATTCTTTACTTAGTCAAATAAAGACCTAAAGTGTGTGACCTCATAGGATCCTGAAGTATAGAGCCGCTAGAGATTAACCTAAACTTAGCTTGCCATCTACGATCCTTTAGGCTTAGTATTCCATAACAATATGGAACCCGATGACTCTAGACCATCAAATGGGCTTTCTAGCAAAGGCGTATGATCCCCCGATATTCAAAACATCATGTGCTTGTGACTTAATCCGGTTCTGCAATAGTGACCAATACAATACACTCCTTCCATAACATTAAGTACCATCAAGTTTATTGAGCTTTGATTAAGTGTTAGCTTATGTAAGCTATCCTGGAGTTAGGCTTGTTCACAAAGAACACCACTCACCATAATGTATCAAGATTGAATAGAAACCCATTCTATCAATTTTATACTCTAATAAGTGGTTTATGAGTGTGTCACTTCAACAAGAGGCCTTAAGGTACAACTCTCATTATATCACTATATCAAGAGAGATGGATCCCCTCTTGACTACTCCGCTTATGAACAAGTGATCATCATTATACCCGTAATCACCCGTATCATCCTGATCACTGTGTATATATAAGTATAATCCTAAGTATAGCAACTTCCACACAAGGTAACTAGTATCGCAAGTTTGAGGCTACTTGTACTACTACTACAACAAGACATTATACAAACACATGAATATAGTTATTTTTGAGTATCTATCATATCATAATCTCCAATGTATTACCCTAATACATTCATAAGTTAACTCAAGGTACCGCCTTCAGCTTGTGAAATTGGCTACTTGGATCTAATCCAAGGAGTAAGCTTACACATGTTAGTCTGTCCGCTTCATTGATGTCTAGTCTCAATGAAACTATGACTAGGGATGTTTAGACAACAAGTTTGTTTAGTTCTCACACCTCATAGCTCCCACTATGTCCTCGTACTTTCACACTATGAAGTAGTCATGGACTTTGTCTTATTAATGAGCATATATATAATAGCACATATATATGATACCAGCGAGATACATAGTTTAAATAAACATCGTTAAATAACAAAGATGCCTTTATTATTGATAACAATAATCTGAAATAGTTTGTACATTATACTAATAAAGATATATCATCCTAATTGCCTATAGGGCATACATCATATCTAATAGTCTGTACACAATACGAAACCATCTTGCAAAGGATAGCGCTAAGAGCCTAGTGGACAAAATGGTGTTGATTCTAACTAGACTTTATGATTTTGCGGCTCTACTCAATGCCGTTATCTCTTCTATTCCCACGTCTATTGTTATTGCCAACGTAGTAGCGGGAAAGATGAAGGGTATCATAGACGTTGTTGCAGAGTAGCTGAGTAGTTTGAATACCACTCTAGCAACTAAAGCTACTCAGTTTCACAAGTTTGGTGAAGAACATGCCAAGAATAAGGGGAGCACTAGATACTCAGATAAGTGAGCTATTTAAGCAATTAGTTATAAATAAGGATCTTGGACATAACTTATGCAAACTGTTGGAGAATATATCCAAGCTTATGTTCAAATATGATAAGAAAGTTGATAGAGTCATCAAAATAGCTGACTATGATGCAAAGAAAATGGAGAAACCCATATTGAACCTTGATGCTCTTGGAGAAAAGCTTGATTCAGCCTACAAGGTCATTAATGATAATATTAATAATTTTGTAAGGAAAGCGTAGAAATATCTCTTGGAAGAAATGTGCAAATTCTTTCCTAAGCCAATTGAGTCTCTAGACCCAAAAAATGGTTTCTCAATGCATAAGAAATTGAATGACCTTAAAGATCATCTTAATGATATGCAGAAGAATGTGGATGAATTGGTCACCACTGCGATGTATGACTCTAGAGATATTGAGTTCATAGCCGAGACTATGTACAATTTTTACCCTCGGATCATTGACATGCAAGCGAAGTAGAAGATTGTACTTTTTGCATTAGATTTCAAAGGTCTCTTGAAGTACTTTCAATAGTTTTCCTTTCAAGGGTTTGATCACATCGCTCATCTCACTAAGTGTCACCATTTGCTTCTCAATAAGCTTAATGATTAAGACATCCTTACGTAGAAAGGAAATGAACAATTAGAGCAGGAAATCTCTTTAAACATCATAGGAAAGTAAGGGGAATTTCAGTCTGCTATTGAATCTTTTAATGTCTACCTTGAGCAAATTGTCAAGTCACAGATAACAAAGGGGGAGAGAGTATTTGAAGATACAACAAAGACTGCATAGCAATATAGAGCTTCACTTTCACAAAAGCCATAGCATCCTTAATCTCATCAATAACAATAACCTCAATATCAACAATATCAACATAAAAAACACCATCAAAGTAGCTATCCAAAAGGTGGAGGACCATCTTCTTCTTAGTTTTGTAGATAGCTTTAGAATAGATTCAAACTTGTAATTTTACTTCAATGTAATCACTTAGTGTAGAATACAATTTGTTTACTGCCTAAGCTATTGTTATTAATGGAAATTTCAAGTTTGTCTCTATCAAAAGTTAAGAGCTTCTTAACTTAGTATATTTGCTATGTTATTTCTACTTAAACTATTACATGAATTAACCAAAAGACCAACCTCAAAGAAAAGCTAAGTAAGACAAAGTCCCAAAGTTCAAAGAAATTCACTCTAAGTATGGGGGAGTTAAGCTGACTGAAGAGAATCCACTCAGTATGGGGGAGTTCATATTGACTAAGGAGTTCACTCACCATGGGGGAGTCTTACATCACTTATCTGGTATTTTAACTATTTATTTAATTACTTTCTTCTACTACCTAGTTTGTTATCTATTCCAAAATGAGGGAGATTGTTGAAACCAAGTTAATAGTACTTCACTGTACTTAAAATGTTTTAGAAATAACAACTTGTCTAGGATAGTGATGTTAATTAAGTACTAAGTAGACTCTTAATTATTCAAGTTATACTTGAGCTTGTTTAAGGAAAAACAACTCAGTTTACTGAGTTTTTATTTAAGTTATGGCTTAGTGTAAGAAAAGCTGAGTGAAACTGAGTATTACATAGTTTGTATGATATTGACTTAGTGAAGCTGAGTAGCTTTTATTTCATAAACACTAAGTTATTTTGACACATAGGAAATTTATATAACACATGTACATTTATTTCTATCTATGAGAGATGGAAAAAGGTGATTCAAATTAAAAGGATATTCAAGTGGTCCTCACAATGAAAAGGTGTTAGTATGGAATGTTGAAACCTCTCTAAAGTCCAAGGAAAAAGGCATCTTCTGATATGCACCATTTTCTATTATCTTTTTGCTTCTCTACAACATTAGAAATTAGACTAATTACAACTCTCCATGTTACAACTCACACATGTCTCTATCAGAAGATAATTACTTGAAGAAAATAAGTTTTTGACGCATTAAGATTAATATCATTGAGCTTTCGCATCTAAATATTGCACACATGCCTTAGTAAAAATATTTGTTGGATTGTAACTTGATCTATCTTTGTTGATGTCAACTTGACCAGTCTTCATGAGATCATGTTTTTAAAAGAATATGTGTCAAAATTTGAGTAGATATATCTCTTTCAATATATCCACTCTTGAGCTTTCTAATGCATGTTGCATTATCTTCGTAAATTGTCATCAATTATTTTTTGGCTACTGATTTACCATATGGTCCAATTTGCTTAAAACAATACATGGATCTTTGCAACTCTATCACATTATATGTTTGTATTACATATTTCAATGTTTTCCAACAACAAACTTGTTTGACATTCTTGAATTTGATTCATAATTTTGTTGCCACAGTGGTAAAATATGGTCTATAACAATTTTAAATGCATTCCATATTTTACTAGTACTAATATAATTAAATTAACTTTCCATTTTCAACAACTTCGGGTGTTCGCACTTCAAGTGTTATTAGTACTTCTGCAGGAAGTGTAATAGTATATATATCCTCAATGTGATTATGTTTATTCTTGAGAATTTTTCATTTTTAAGGATTTTTATCTTTTAAACCAATTGGTCATTCACGCTTTAGGTTTATTATAGCGCTATTTTTAATTATTCTTTAGGAATTTAATTTTGCATTCTATTATAGGATCCATATAAATTAACAATGAAGCATTAGGCAAATTTGTCAATTCCAAAATTATCTTTTACTTTCTCTCCCTAATTTGGGAAAATGCTTTCATGAAAATAAAATTTACAATCTTTTCAAAGAGCATATTATTTTGTAAAGGCTCAATCAATAATTGATGGAGATTCATATCCAATATTAAATAATAATCTCCTTGAAAAACCCATTTTGATATGTTGTTATAGAGTTACATGCACATAAACTGAATAAAAATAACTCTTAGATGACAAGTAATGGGATAATGACCAAATCTAACAATATGAGAAAAATAATCGTAATAGCTTTTTGGTCTTAAACATATATTGCATATCATTATACAAATGAAAAAATATTTGTTCGCATAATAATGATTGTGCAAAAAAAATGTAGACTTTTAGTACGTGGTTTTATCATACCATTTTGAACTTGAGCGTATTCTACATGATGTTCATATTTTAATATCAATAGACATACAAAACCATGCATGTGAGTTGTGACCATTTAGTTTTAGCATCAACTCTAGGTGCTTGTACTTCTTCGGGAAGTGACTACATAAAGAACTAGATGGTACAGTAATAGATGAATTAGTCCAGATATATCACACAATATGCGCTTTGAAGATATCAAAGATTCATTTACAACCATACTACTGGAAGGTTTTATAATCAATTTTCTTACGAACCAACAACACAAAATTATTCATTATTCTTCAATCTTCAATGGTTGCCCATGTGCATTATCTATTGCATTTCTCATCATTATCGAACTAGGATGACCTAGTCGATCGTGAAAAATTTTATAATTATCTCAATATATAAACTTTATGTTTATAGTTAAATTAGCCAGAAAATATATGTACCATGAAGATATTCTTTAATATCTTTACTCCCATTTTCAATAATTATTATTTTTGCAAATGTTTTAAAACTCCATATATGAGAAATTGGGAAATATAATACATTATTCATAATAATCATCCCATTGGTAGATTAACATTGGGTCTTCCGGACCATTCGATAATTTGCTTATGCCCTCAACACATAATATTAGCTCTTCCGGAGTATTCAACAATTTTTTTCTAATTTCTTTAGTACCTTAATACTAGCTCTTCTATAGCATTGAACAAATTTTCATCCCCTTGGTACACTAATTATGGCTTTTCTGGAGCATTTACAAAATATATATTAAATCTTTTAAAGCCTTCAACAATTTGTGTTACTCAATACTATGGTAACATTCATTTCAATTATTTTCAAATAATAATAATAATAATAATAATAATAATAATAATAATAATAATAATATTTTGCTATTTTTAATATATAAACTTGCTTCATTAATCTTGACATCAATAAATATCGAAAATAATTCATTTCCTTTTATCAAAATATCAATTCGATTTTCCACTTCTGGTGGTTATTAGGAATAATATGAATCAACATGCTTTTCCAATTCTAGTGGCTATTGTTCATCAATTTTATGTTTTCATTTCAGATGAAAATCATTCGCCAATTTTATAATTCCCCTTTGAGTGGAAATCATTCATCAATTTTATTCTTCCACTTCGGGTGGAAATTTTCAGCATTATAATATATTTTTTTATTTCAAAGATCTATAAGATCTTTATGATTGACTATTACATTGAAAATTAAACAATATTACAATATCATTTGTAAATCAAATTTATCAAATAAAAGTAAAAAAAAATTAATAATATACAACACCAAATGTTTTGATGAGTGAAAATGGAAAGTTTGCTAACTTTTGTAGAAAGAAACATTGTTCCTCATTTCATCAATTCTGTCAATACAAATATCCAAAAGAATGAGGAAAATAAGATCAGTTATATAATATTAATAATAATAATAAAAATTGAAAACAAAGAAGAAAAAGTTCCTCATCTATTAAATTCCATGAATCTCTATAATGCCCATCATCGCAATATTATAAACATCATATCAACCAAATGATATTATTGTTGGTATTAACCACAGAGTGAACTCATGCTGATAACGTGTTATAAATTCATAAGAATCAACAAGAACATACTATAGATGAATTGATAGAGAAGTAGATAATAACAAAGATGGAGAGAAAGTAGCATATAATTTCATTATATTCTAGTTTTGTAAAATATACAACAAGCCTATATTTATAGGCATATTGAAAAGGATATAATTTATATGATTTAAAGATAGGAATTATGAACATCAACACAAATTACATATGCTATTTATACTAAACTAAGTGACTACTCATAAAACATAACAACTCTTTTAAAAAACATGACTCTTCAACAAAATACATGTATCAACTAAAAATTCATGAACCAACCAAATTTGTGAACCATAATAATGATGAACACATTCATGAACTTGTAAATTTATGAATAGAACTCTTTATTTTCATATGACATTTAAGTTTATTCAACAAAACACCCCCATAAACATAAATGTTTCGTCCATCTTTCATCTCTTCAGCAATTCCACTTACTTGCATGTGTTATTTAGCTTAATTTCTCTAATCTCCTTATCCATGCAATGTTGCCACTTCTCGTCTTGCACTACCTCTTTAAAGCTTATATTCTCCATATCCGCCAAAAAGATATACAAAATGTACATCACGAGTCGAATCATACAAATCCTGTAAAGTTCGTGTTTTGGGTTGTTGCCGTTCATCTTCATCATTTGTAGAATTAGAGTCTGACGGTATAATTACTGGAGTAGTAGTTAAAGATTCTCCAACTTTCATGCTCATCTCTATTGACTTATTCTAATCCCACTCACTTGCTTCAGTGACACGTACATCACAACTCACCATGACCTTCTTGCTCAATGGGTCGTGTAGCCTATACCCTTTTGTTTTCTCATCATACGTAATAAAAAATATATCTTTTACTTTTATCTTCGAGCTTCATTCTTTGTTGATCTAGTACATGTGCATAAGCAACACTACTGAATATTTTGAAGTGATAAATTGTTGGCTTTTATCTACTCCATGCCTCCTGTGGTGTTTGATCAACTAACTTCGCAAGCGGACACTGATTTTGTACATAGATGGCATATTGTACCGCTTCTGCACAAAATTCTTTCGACATCTTCTTACTGTTTAGCATCAATCTAACCATATTGAGAATGGTTTGGATTTTCCTCTCAACCAAACTATTTTGTTGAGGAGTATATGGTGCTTTAAGAAATCTCCTTATAGCTTACTCCTAACAATATTTCATAAAAAATGTTGAGATATAGTCACCACCTATCGGATCGCACTACTTTGATGTGTCTACTGGTTACCTTTTACACCACCACTTTAAATTTTCTGAACACTTCAAACACCTCTAATATTTCTTTCAAAAAATACATCCAAGTCTTTCGTGAGAAATCATTATTGACAGAAATAAAGTACCTGATGCCACTAAAAGATTCGGGGGTAATTGGTCCACATATGTCATTATAAATTAGTTCAAGAGGTTGCTTCGCTTGATACTCAGACTTGTTTTCAAAAGTGGTTCTCGTATGCTTGCCAAGAACACATTCCTCACAAAACTTTCACTTATAGTCCATGTCAGGTAGCCCGTGCACTAAATTCTTCTTTGTATGCTTCTTAAATTCATCTTGTACATGCGATTCCTCCCCATCTCAACTTGAGCAACTAAACATCCTTGCTTATCCTTCAAGTGCAACACTCGTTCCTTCATAAGTACCTAATAACCTTTCTCCATCAGTTGCCCTATACTCAAAATATTTGTCCTCATACCCAGTATGTAATACAGATCTTGGATTGACCCCATAAAGCCATCCATTTGTAAGTACCAAACTATACTTATGCCTTTGATCTTGACCTTTGCCGTATCTCAAAAAGAGACATGTATCTTCAACTTTTCGCATCTCCTTGAATAAATTCTTATTTTCGCACACGTGGTTGCTTGCACCTGAGTCTAGGTACCACACTAAGTTGCTGTCAGTGTTGACTTTAGTGCCAGCCATCATGAGAAAACAATCTTTCACTTCATCTTTTGTCACCAAATTGGTTGTCTCTTCAACTTTTTTCTCAACTTTACATTCTTTTACAAAATGTCCTGTTTGCCACAATTGTAACATCTTTTGGAATTGCAATATTTTGCATAGTAGCCAAATTTTTTACATTTGTAGCATTCAACATTTGAATAATTTGACCAACTTCTTGTTCCACGACCTCATCCTCTTCCACTCCAATTTTGTTGGCTTAATTGCCCATTATTCCCATAAGTTTCTTCTTGACCATGACCTCTACCACCACGACCATTTCCTCGACCTCTACTACCTCACCCTTTACCTTTAGAGTTTTGAGAGTAGAGTACCTTTGCATCTTTGATGGACGCCTTAGTTTGAAATGCTTGCTCGAGTTTTTCCTCATTTTTCTTCTTCTTACGTAGCTCATGTGCCTCAAGAGAACCAACAAGCTCATAAACTGTTAGCGTTGCTAGGTCCTTTGAATCTTTGATGGCACATACAACATTCTTGAAACTATCAGTAAGCGATCTCATGATTTTCTCCACAACTTGCACATTAGTTAAATCATTACCATTTCATTTGAGTTGATTTACCACAGTTTGGACATGAGTGACATAGTCAGATACTGCTTTTGACTCCTTCATCTTCATACTTTCCAATGCTCCATGAAAGGTTTGCAAGCAAACTTGCTTTACTCGATCGACTCCTCTATACACACTCGCCAAAATGTCAAATGCTTCTTTTGAAGTGGTTGCGGTTGCAATCTTCTCAAAGTCTAATTTGTCAACTGCTTAGAACAACATATACAATGTTGTTTTATCCTTCGACCTTGTTTCTTTCAAAGTCTAGAGTTGAGCTACCAAATATGCAGTAGTAGATTCTAGTTCTACAAAATCGGTCTCGACTATTTCCCAAGCATCTTGAGATCCAAGAAGAGATTTCATCTTAATGCTCCAATTCTTATAGTTTCTTTTGTCAATCGAGGTAATGATAACTGACCAATTACATCCACCATCAGCTTTAATACCAGTTTGTAAACTCACACACTAAACAATCGAAATAAACTAGGAAATCAACAAGATTTTCTCTTTGTAAGTCACACTATTTTTTATATTTCTTGTTATTTTTCATATCATAAAACTTCAATTACATATGCTATTTATACAAAACTAAGTAACTACTCATGAAAGATTACACCTCTTTAAAACAACATGACTCTTCAATAAAATACATGTATCAACTTAATTCATAAACGAACCAAATTCATGAACCCTAATAAAGATGAACAGATTAATGAACTTTTAAATTCATGAACAAAACTCTTTATTTTCATATGACATTTAAGTTTATTCAACATAATGTACCTTGTATTTTAATCAAATTTTGGAGAAAATAACCTACCTGACAACAATCAAGATGGAACATAGTGAAAATTACTGTCGTTATGTCCCCAAAACTGATAGACATCCAGTTTTGAAATGTAAACGACTTTCATTTCAAGAAGGATAAAAAATTGTAGGCTATGTTTCCAATTTTGTAATAATTAAATGCCTATTTGGCTTTATTGCTTGTTCACCCTTAATAATTCCAACTAAAATTGATAAAGAAATAATTAAATAATTAAATCTTTGATTGAAAACCTAGTCAAACCGATTCTAAAGCCTCTAATATAATAGCTCCATGTTTATCTTTGAAAAGGCCAATCATTTTCCCCATTACAAGAGTAAGCACTCCTTCATCAACTGATGTTGGCTTAGCTTGAGATCCTATTATTAGTTGATTTATATTTGCGATGTGTGGCCTAGAGGAGCTTGATGTCTTTGAGTTCTCGTATGTTCTTATACGTAAAGATTTAGTCATGTTGAATACATGTTTTGCTGTTGTCCTAGCTAGAATCGAAGGATGAGTAAGTATTATCAAATCTTCTACTACTCTATTTTATACTAAACCACTTGAAGTTGAATTACCCACTATTTCAACCAGTTTCATCTTAGATGAATTTGAGTTTGAAGCTAAATTTTCCACTGTAACAATTTGTCTAAGATTACTTGGTTTAATGAGTGTGTTTTAGGAAACAACATCTAAATTTGAAGGACAGATGCTACAATTATGTAAATCAGAACCTTGGTTTTTCTTGAATAATGTGATCATGTTCTTCCAAGTATCTTGGTAAATAAATTGTTCCATAAATTTGATATAGAGTTCTAACTTGATTTTTTTATCTCAACATTAGATGATCTTTATTGTTTTGCTTCCCCTTTCCTAGATGAATCATCATATTGAAGTTTAATAGGTGAGCCCTAAAAATCATATTTGGGTTTGCAATTTTTGAACTATAGGGATTTGCACCAATAGAAATCTTATTACTTTCTAAGATAATTAGGTCATTAGTTTCACCCATTTCTTATGTTACAATGTCATTTGGTAATGATACAACATGAGGAGAGGTATGGGAGCCCTAGTCATTATTATCTCTAAGTCATTAAAGTTATCTTAATCAAAGTCTTCACACTCTTGGTATGTCGTGGCCTATCTTAAAATGACCAAAATCTTCAAGATTGAGCTTCCAATGATAAAAATCATTTCTTACTTCTTAATCCCTAAAGGAGCTAGATCAAATAAGAGGCAACATCAAGACTATCCCTACTTGGATAACAGAAGTCATGAGAAATGAAAGAACCAAACAAGGATGCCAATTTCATAATAAGCTGGCCTATAATGATTGATGGTGGGATTTCTAAAAAATTAGCATAGAATAGACATTTTGTGGGCATTAAATCCATAGGGTAAGAATTTTCTTCTAATATAATGTCTATAAATAGAGCCAATCCTCCTCCAAAAAGGTGTCTTTGCATCTACACTATGAAACACTGTAACAACCATATTACCCCTTGCCGATGCTATAAAATTGAATGAAAATCCCCTAATCTTGAAATGTTCACAAATGTTAGAATTGATAGAGATATTCCAAACTTTTAACAAAAAAGCAAATTCTTTCCATGTAGCTTTTAAGATCGAGTTTCTCATCCCTACTCTTATTAGCCCAAGTGGCAGGGCAACTATAGTAACATAGGTCTTGTTATTCCTCGGGGACTCATGCAATTGTGGCATTCTCTTAGGCTAATTAGTGTTGGTTCTAGTAGGTTTATGGAATGGTAGGGGTGGCTTGTCGCTGCAAGTATTTTTCCTTGTAAGAATTCAAATAAATGTTTCTGATTGAGACTGCATTTAATATGTAAACCATCTCATGCATTGGTATAGAGCCATCAATAATGATAAAACCAAAGTTAATATTTTTCATGTTTCACCTTCTAGTATTATATCCCAGCTGAATCATGCAAATTTGGAAAGTTTTTAAAATAGATTCTGCTTTCATGCTCTTTGTGTAACGGGAGGGGTTGGGTTGCCTATTGGGTAGCTTGTGATGGTGTCTATGATCAAAAGTAGGGGTTACCATCTTTATACAAAAGGTAATTGAATATGGATTAAGAGTTGCATCTTCCCATCAATCTAGGAAGACTTTCCTTGCCACTAGTATTGCCTTAATAGATGTGAATGATGGAAACCAAATTTTAAAAATCATATGAAGAGCTTGTCTTTAAGTTGAATGAAGTAATGGGATTCCCTCGTTTATTTGATGATAAATTTTTCAGTATTTTTACTACTAAGATATATCCAAATCCTTATTTCTTTATAGAAGTTAAATTATAAAGAACTTGGTGAGGAGGATGAAGTCATTGAAGAAAACATTGAAGTTGAAATTTGTTGCAAGACCTTGATGTGAAGATGATAGAATGTTGAACCAATCAAAGATTTTTCCAAGACCAATAAATCCAAACCCAAAAAGGATTAATGAATTCTTCACCTTAAACACTTATCAAAAAACCATGAATATGCTTTCCTTGATCCACCACAAGACCCACTTGCAATTATTTTATCGAAGCTTTCAACTTCTAAAAGGTAAGATCTTATTTCCATCTTAAGGAAGAATAAGGAAGTGTTAGCATGGAAAATCTCAAACATTAAAGGAATTAGTCTATCCATGTTTTTTCACAAGATCTGGATGGAAGAAAATTACAAGCCAATTGCTCAACATCAATGGAGACTTAATTCAAATATAAAGAAATGGTAAAAAAAAGTGTGAGCGGATGACAATTCAGATGAGCCTTTACCAAGCGGGTCAGGTTCATCGATTGTTTGAGACATATTTTACTTTCGGGATGTATTTCATAGTTTGAGACATATCACTTCTTTTCGGGACATGCTGAAGATTTATTCTCATTAAAATTATTTAAAATTAGGGCTAACCTACTTCCAAAATTATTTAAAAGATTTAAGAACCTAAAATCCAAAATAAAGACAAAGAGTCACCACCTTGATCAACTCTTCTAGGAAGAGTCAAGTATAGCATCATTTCCAATGGCAATTTTATAACTTATTTTGATATTCGGGTTCTAAAGAAGTTACCTACTTCATTGTTTTAGTTAATTTCTTATTATAAACCGAATTTATACCAATATTTACTATTTAACTTATTCATATTGCCTAAGATTCATTAAACCATGAAGATGAGAAGAAAGATGTTATTTTAAACCTAATCTTGGCTAAGCTAAGAAAAAATCATGGAATAAAACAAGTATTTACACTCAACAACACATCCAAGATTTGATACAAGGTACTTACAATGGGTTAGAATAGAAATCGATTTAATCAAAGATGCAAAGTAGAGGTTAAATGAGCGAGAACACAAAAAAATGAAAATTCTACCATCGATTCTAATAGATATAAATCAATCTTGCCACCAGAATCATTGGTCAAGGTATCAGGTTTGACCCTGGATTACGAGAACTATGTATCGAATGTTCCAAAAAAGGCTTTTTACATGTCATTTTAGGGTTTTTGGTTCTTTTTCGCCCAAATTTTAGCCAAATGTACATGTTTAATCCATTTTTCAAGCAATTTCAACCATGAATAAATATATATATATAAAGAGATTGGGTGTTTTGAAGACTTACCTAGAAGCGACACGCAACCCCTTAGTCTTTGGAATCATAGTTCTAACCATCCTTGACTTACTAAATCGACAAAGTAAAAAGAGTTGAAATAAAAACACAAAGTCTCATATTAGATTTGGACCTTTTTGTTTACTGATAGATTTGATGTCAAAGAGCTAGAATTTTCCTTCGACGAAATAATGGGTTGGTGTTTGGGTTTTGGTTGAAACCAAATAAGAATTGATTATGAACAAATAAATGAATTAAACCGTTCCTTTGTTTCTTGAAAACTTTTCACATGTTTGGGAAGAGGTTTTTGGATTGGCTCTTTTGAACTTGAAAATTTTTAGATCAAAAGTTCAACAAGAAATACAAAGATTTGAGTCGTATTTATATAGAAAAAGGGTATGATTTGGGTAAAAATTCAATCCCGTGAAAAATGGAAATGAATCAAATTTTTTCTCCTATTTAGAATGTTTACAATATCGATTTCATGGTCTCGCTTCCTTTTTGTTGATTTAGAACATTGAAAAATGGGTTTAAGTCGACCAATAAAAGGAGAAAAAAGTGATCCTAGTATCAGAATCATGTTGGAGGTACCGCGATTGATTAATCCCAGTAGCCTGAGTACCATAATGGGCGACAGCTTTGCAATGTTGACCGGTTTTGAGATTTTTGTAAGTTTTGAAGGAAGATTCAAGTGATTGACTTTGAACCTAAAATATTTGGCTAAACAAAGTACAAAAGGAAAATCATTCATCATTAACTTTTAGGGTTGTGAAAATCCATGCTCATAGTTTTCCTCTTATAGGTCATAATATACTAATGTCCTTTATGATCATGCGATAGAGAGCACGTAAGGGTAAGAGACTGTACTTGAGTTAGAGGCTTGCTAGAGGAGTATGATCATTACTTTATTAATTTTATTAGAAAAAAAAGTTTTCCCCTTCAACCAAGAATGATCATATGGTTGTAAACTTTGGCTTCCTTTACTCGACATATAGCATATCGGTGTACTTGTTCATTTACAAGATAAAACATGCATGTGGAATTTGAAATTTGATAAGTGAGAATTTTTAGAATTTCCTTGTGTTTTGATGTAAGTCTAAGGGGAGATGCGAAACGACTTCCCTTTTGGGAAGAGGATAAAATTTAGTTTTCTAATGAATCTTCGGGGGATGTGACACAAGATGAAATTTGTGTTTGTAATGAATCTCCGAGGAGATGCGACACCATTTCCCTTTTAGAAAGAGGATGCAAATGTTTTTGTGATGAATCTTCGGGGAGATACGACATAACTTCCCTTTTAGGAAGAGGATAAAATTCATTTTGTGATGAATCTCTAAGGAGCTGCAACATAATTGCCCATTTGGGAAGTGGATGAAAATTGTTTTTGTGATGAATCTCTTAGGAGATGCAGCATGATTTCCCTTTTGGGAAGAGGATGAAATATGTTTTTATGATGAAGCTTCAGGGAGATATGACATGATTTTTCTCTAAGGAAAGGATAAAATTTGATTATATGATGAATCTCCTGGGAGATGCGACACAATTTCTTCTTTCGAAAGAGGATGAAATCTGGTTTTGTGATGAATCTTTACGGAGATGAGACGCGATTTCCCTTTTAAGAAGAGGATGAAAATGTATTTTTTGATGTATCTTTAGGAAGGTGCGACATGATTTCTGATAAGTGTATGATTACACTTATTTTCATATTAATTTTATACACTAAACACTATAATTTAAGTCATTTTTATACATCATATAAAAGATTTCACGTGGTATGTAATTATTTTTTATGCAAATGCAGATACTAGGTAAATCTTGGGAGTAAAATGATCTCAAGTGGAATTCTACGAAAAAAGAGTGACAAAGATGCAAAAAGATGCATGGAACTTAAAGATTTGGCTTAGGATCGAAGCTGTCAAAGATCGGTGAAGTTGCTCGGAGAATGCTGAAGATAAATGCAATTCACTATCACGACAATCATTCGCGGTTGTGACTTGTTCTTCTTCAAAATAGAAATCTGCTAATCAAAGATTCACAATCATGACTTGTATATCACGCTCGCTATTTGAACAGTTTTCTGGTTTAATCTTCTTAACTAGCAACTGCCAGATAAGGATGACCAACCGCCATCAACTACCAGTGAATGGAAACCTATCAGAAATCAACCAATCATGAAAAGGTTCCCATCCATTGTGGATTAGATTGAAGCTTCTCAACCAATCACAATAAAGTGATGCAATCATTCACCGATGGACACAACTCTTCATATGGATAGATGCAACCCTTCGAACTCTATAAATAGGGCTCCAAACCTTACAATTTCATGGAGATATGCAGAGGGAAAACATCAGAGTGCATGAGAGAGATATAGTGTGTGTATAGATAGAGAATTTGCTATGTTCATAAGTGTTAGCGAGAAAATGTTTAAGTGATTCGAATCCTTGTTTCGATCACTAGATTCCTCTATATTCTTGAGCAATTGTTGTATAAGAGAACTTGAAAATCGCTTATCAATATAAGAGTACTTGCAAATCGCTTATCAATAAAAGTTTTCATTCTTCAATATTTGTTTGTTCGATATTCGCAAAGAATAGCATCTTAGCGGAGATTCTGTACGGGCCGAGACCGAATTCAGAGCAAACACAGGAATTGTGGGAATTGATGACTCCCATTAAAGAGTGGATACAATTTGATCAACTTTAGCTTTCACTTGCATACCTTACAACTTAGCTTTTCTTTCTACTTATACTTTCTATTTCAAAATTTATTATATGTCTATGTGTCATAATGCGTATTTCGTGTTAAGTCTTTTATATTAATCAAGTTATATGCGTTGGAGTTAATTTTAAGAGTAGTTTCGGGGTTAACAATATCGTGTATAATCACTTTATATGTGATATAATGTTGTTTAGTGAGACAACATTTTTGGAATGGTAACTTGCTAAATGTGGCTATGTGAGAGCGACCCGTGCTAAGCATAGTATTGACGTTGTCTAGGTTTATTTAATTGTCTTAATTTGTTTGCGCTAGGTTTAGAAAAGTTATTTCATGTGTTGCTCTGCAGCGAATATTTGAACATCTGGGTATTTTTAACAGAGTCTGTTAGATTAGTTTAGTGAATCGTAACATCTTTGTTGAACTTGCATGTTTTCTCTTCTATCCTTATTTTGTAGGGAAAATCTATATATTTAGATTCTCTAATCTTTTATATCTTAATTTACTCATTCTTCATTCTAACCCTCCTATCCAAAATATCAAATCTATTTTATTTTCTTTATTCCATTTTTCTTGTTGATCTTTAGAGCTAGTCCTTCCCTGGGGGATCGATATCTTTTAAAACTACATCATAACTATATACTTGTAGTGGTCACCATTTTTCTATGTAGATAAGCGGTACTGACAACATTTGTTTGTATTCTGAACTTATATCTTATCAGTAGGAAAGTGGGAGACAAGGTTTTTGGCTTCATTATTAAATAAAAAATCCTAGGAGTTATTAAACTTGAAACCTTGCGAACAATTTCCCTTTTGGGAATAAGATGAAATTTGGTTTTCGGATAAATATCTAAGGAGATACTATATGATTTCCCTTTTAGGAAGAGGATGAAATTTAGTTTTGTGATGAATCTTCAAGGAGATGCGAAATGACTTCCCTTTTGGGAAGGGGATGAATTTTTGTTACGATGATGAATGAGATTGATAGATTTTTTGAAAGGATTAAAATTTTTTTGATATGGGAACCTCGATTTTCCTTGGGAAGGCTTTGCATAGACTTTGAATTTTGATATTTTCTGAGAAAACTCAAAAAGTTTTGAATTTCACCGAGATTAGAAATTTTGAAATTTTTAGAAGAATTAGGAATCTTAAATGAGAATTTTTTTGAAAATTGAAATTTAGTTGGAAATTTGAATGATTTTGGGAATTTTGTAAATTTGATCATCGGGTATAAAATTGGCAGGAATTTCGAGTTTTTAGAATAAGAGGAAATATGACATTTATATATGCATGAGGTATGAATTTTAAACTTTTCTTTGAATAAGTTCAAGTTTTCCTTAGAGAGTTTTTCTAACAAAAATCCTTCGATTCACAACCAAATCTTGAATCCTTTATCATGATGTTTCACAAATGGAGAGCCCAAAATGCTAGGATGTATTTCAAGGCAGATTTGGAGGTGATTGAAGTTTGGAGATGAGGCATCTCCCAGTTCACAAAGCCTATTGCCTTGAGTCTACTAAGAGGCACTTAGTGCTTAGATGAGGGACATAGCCTACTCCTGATGATTATTACCTATTACTTGATTCACGCCAAGAAGTTAGTATATCACCATTTTTGTTGAGATTCAAAATTATGTAATTTTGAGTTTTTTTAGATTTTCGGGTAGATTGATTTGAAACATTTAAAATATGCATGAATGTTTGGTTTTTTGATGAATTGATGCTCCCTACATGTTAGAAAACATCTAGGTATTGAATATTAGGCTTGGATTGACTTAATTTGAGGCAACATTTGGATTTTTTGGGATTAAATACTGAAATAGGGTAAATGCGACTGTGGCAAGGGCTTGATCTTTAGGGCTTGATCTTTAGGGTGATGTGACGTGATTTCCCTTTTAAGAAGAGGATGAAAATATATTTTTTGATGTATCTTGAGGAAGATGCGACATGATTTCTGATAAGTGTATAATTACACTTATTTTCATACTAATTTTATACACTAAACACTATAATTTAAGTCATTTTTATACATCATATAAAAGATTTCACGTGGTATGTAGTTATTTTTTTATGCAAATGTAGATACTAGGTAAATCTTGGGAGTAAAATGATCTCAAGTGGAATTCTACGAAAAAAGAGTGACAAAGGTGCAAAAAGATGCGTGGAACTTAAAGATTTGGCTTAGGATCAAAGCTGTCAAAGATCGGTGAAGTTACTAGGAGAATTCTGAAGAAAAATGCAATTTACTATCACGATAATCATTCACCGTTGCGACTTGTTCTTCTTCAAAATAGAAATCTGCCAATCAAAGATTCACGATCATGACTTGTATATCGCGGTCGCTACTTGGATGGTTTTCTGGTTTAATCTTCTTAACTAGCAACCGCCAGATAAGGATGATCAACCGCCATCAACTACCAATGAATGGAAACCTATCAGAAATCAACCAATCATGAAAAGGTGCCCATCCATTGTGGATTAGATTGAAGCTTCTCAACCAATCACAATAAAGTGATGCAATCATTCACCGATGGACACAACTCTTCATATGGATAGATGCAACCCTTCGAACTCTATAAATAAAGCTCCAAACCTCACAATTTCACGGAGATAAGAAGAAGGAAAACATCAAAGTGCATGAGAGAGATATAGTGTGTGTATAGATAGAGAATTTGCTATGTTAATAAGTGTTAGCGAGAAAATGTTTAAGTGATTCGAATCCTTGTTTCGATCACTAGATTCCTCTATATTCTTGAGCGATTGTTGTATAAGAGTACTTACAAATCGCTTATCAATAAAAGTTTTCTTTCTTCAATATTTGTTTGTTCGTATTCGCAAAGAATAGCATCTTAGCGGAGATTCTGTACAAGCCGAGACCGAATTCAGAGCAAACATAGGAATTGCGGGAATTGATGACTCCCATTAAAGAGTGGATATGATTTGATCTACTTTAGCTTTCACTTGCATACCTTACAACTTTGCTTTTCTTTCTACTTATACTTTCTATTTCAAAATTTTTGATATGTCTATGTGTCATAATGCGTATTTCATGTTAAGTCTTTTATATTAATCAAGTTATATGCGTTGGAGTTAATTTTAAGAGTAGTTTCAGGGTTAACAATATCGTGTATAATCACTTTATCTGTGATATAAAGTTGTTTAGTGAGCCAACATTTTTGGAATGGTAACTTGCTAAATGTGGCTATGTGAGAGCGACCCGTACTAATCATAGTATTGACGTTGTCTAGGTTTATTTAATTGTCTTAATTTGTTTGCGCTAGGTTTAGAAAAGTTATTTCATGTGTTGCTCTGCAGCGAATAATTGAACATCTAGGTACTTTGAATAGAGTCTGTTAGATTAGTTTAGTGAATCGTAACATCTTTGTTGAACTTGCATGTTTTCTCTTCTATCCTTATTTCGTAGGAAAAATCTATATATTTAGATTCTCTAATATTTCATATCTTTATTTACTCATTCTTCATTCTAACCCTCCTATCCAAAATATCAAATCTCTTTTATTTTCTTTATTTCGTTTTTCTTGTTGATCTTTAGAGCTAGTCCTTCCCTGGGGGATCTATATCTTTTAAAACTACATCATAACTATATACTTGTAGTGGTCACCATTTTTCTATGTAGATAAGCGGTACTGACAACACCTGTTCGTATTCTGAACTTATATCTTATCAGTAGGAAAGTGGGAGACAAGGTTTTTGGCTTCATTATTAAATAAAAAATCCTATGAGTTACTAAAGTCGAAACCTTGTGAACAATTTCCCTTTTGGGAATAAGATGAAATTTGGTTTTCGGATAAATATCTAGGGAGATACTATATGATTTCCCTTCTAGGAAGAGGATGAAATTTAGTTTTGTGATGAATCTTCAAGGAGATGCAAAATGACTTCCCTTTTGGGAAGAGGATGAATTTTTGTTGTGATGATGAATGAGATTGATAGATATTTTGAAAGGATTAAAATTTTTTTGATATGGGAACCTCGATTTTCCTTGGGAAGGCTTTGCATAGACTTTGAATTTTGATATTTTTTGAGAAAACTTTGAATTTCACCGAGATTAGAAATTTTGAAATTTTTAGAAGAATTAGGAATCTTAAACGAGAATTTTTTTAAAATTGAAATTTAGTTGGAAATTTGAATGATTTTGGGAATTTTGTAAATTTGATCATCGGGTTTAAAATTGGCAGGAATTTCGAGTTTTTAGAATAAGAGGAAATATGACATTTATATAAGCATGAGGTATGAATTTTAAACTTTTCTTTGAATAAGTTCAAGTTTTCCCTAGAGAGTTTTTCTAACCAAAATCCTTCTATTCACAACCAAATCTTGAATCCATTATCATGATGTTTCACAAATGGAGAGCCCAAAATGCTAGGATGTATTTCAAGCCAGATTTGGAGGTGATTGAAGTTCAGAGATGAGGCATCTCCCAGTTCATAAAGCGTATTGCCTTGAGTCTACTAAGAGGCACTTGGAGCTTAGATGAAGGATATAGGCTACTCCTGATGACTATTACCTATTACTTGATTCACACCAAGAAGTTAGTATATCACCATTTTTGTTGAGATTCAAAATTGTGTAATTTTGAGTTTTTTTAGATTTTTGGGTAGATTGATTTGAAACATTGAAAATATGCATGAATGTTTGATTTTTTGATGAATTGATGCTCCCAACATGTTAGAAAACATCTAGGTATT
>CATIWQ010862149.1:0-10897 GCA_949673415.1 Euphorbia schlechtendalii | reverse complement strand
TAGACTCAATCCTCTATATAATTTTCCGATTTCATTTCCATTTCAATTTATGAAATATCATATCATATTTATGACTTGCCATTAAGATTTTTGTCAATGGATATTTACTTATTTGTTTGAACATATCTTACGTGTGTGAACATACTTCAAATAAATATGTAATGTTGTTTTACTGAACACATATGCTATGTTAGTAAAACATAAAAAATTTCTAAATTTTTCCCTTTAAATTTCGTGAGAAAATTAAAAAGGCTTGATGAAGACGTCCAAACCAAGATGAGTCGAAATTAATTTAGTCTGTGGAGTTTTTTGTGATATTATTTCCATCTATCCTGATGGTCTATCCAAGTTTTGGAACCGCTTTATAAATCACTTAAGATAGATTATTCTCTTAAATCCAAAAAAAAAAAAAAATATTATTACGATAAATGTTATTAAGAAATCGATCACAGATTGTCATTTATTTCATGCCCTTGTTATATCATTCCTTGAATTAAGAGTTTTTTTTTCTGATTATGACAATTAGTAATATACCCTATCTTGCAAAACTAAATTTATGATATATAAAAGTGCAAAATTTACATAGTACGATACGTTATTGAATCATATATAAAAATGCAAAATTCACATAGTACAATATATTATTAAAACTATTTATTTGGTATCTTATCTAACCGATCATCAATTATTGATTTCTAAAAAATTCATTTCATTAAAAAAATGTTTTTTTGTTTATGATATATTTGGTTTTTTGACTATTTGATATTTGACATATCCAATTATGAAAATTTAATGGACCATCAAGGATTGATAGTTTAATGCATGATCAATAAAACATATTTATGTTCCAAATGATAATATTAGTACTTCACGTTTTTGTTTTGTTAAATGAATGATGTGCCAAATTAGATGGATCATGTACCAAATATGCGCAAGGTGAACAACTCATACATTGACTCAAACACCAAATAAATAAATTTTGATTATGCCGTACCAAAAAGAAGCTGTTAATAAATTAGGTTTAAGAATTAAGAGATTAAATACCTTTTTAAGGTTTGTTCTATACTTAAAATGTCTTTTTAGTACCTGATATAATGAAATTGCTTATTTGGTGTATGACGCATTCACTTTTTGCTTATTGGGTACTTAACGTATTCACTATATGCTTGTTTGGTGAATGATCTATTTAATTTTAGTACATAAAGTTTCTATCTAACAAGAAAAAAAACGTGAAATAACTATATTGTCTTTTGGAGAATGGGTACGTTTCGTTGATCATGTATAGAATTGCCGATCCTCAATGATCTTTTATGTTGTCGTATTAAAATTTGATATGTTGGGTACCAAATAGACCAAAGTTGATACGTCAAGCACCAAATAGACAATTTCAATAGATCAGACATCAAGAGCAATTGATGTATAAAACATACCCCAAAAGTATTTAATCCAAGAATTAAGTATAATATTTTGAAGAAGCTTGAACCAAATAAACTAATTTCTAGTGGAGTTGTATAATAATATGAAGCAAATGAAAAGCCCAAAATATGAATTTCCTTAATGGTAGCCCAAAATTAAAAATTTCCCAAACCCTAAATCGGAACCCTAATTTCTCCATATATATACTCGCCATTTCCGTTGTTCCCTCTCTTATCTTTGCTTCTCTCGCAGTCGTATACCGTTTCAATTTTCTCTATTCTGTCGTCGACTGCCGGAATTATGGCGGACGGACTGGTTCTTCGCGGCACAATGAGGGCTCACACCGACCAAGTGACAGCCATAGCCACTCCCATTGACAACTCCGACATGATTGTCACATCTTCCCGTGACAAATCAATTATCCTCTGGCAACTCACCAAGGAGGAAAAAACTTACGGTGTTCCCCGCCGCCGCCTCACCGGCCACTCTCATTTCGTTCAGGATGTTGTTCTTTCATCCGACGGCCAGTTCGCTCTCTCTGGTTCTTGGGACGGCGAGCTCCGTCTTTGGGATCTCGCTACCGGCGTTTCTGCTCGCCGATTCGTCGGCCATACCAAAGATGTGTTGTCCGTTGCTTTCTCAATTGATAACCGTCAGATCGTTTCGGCTTCCCGTGACCGTACGATTAAGCTGTGGAACACTCTCGGTGAGTGCAAATACACAATCCAGGACGGCGATTCGCACAGCGATTGGGTGAGTTGTGTTCGATTTAGCCCTAACACGCTTCAGCCGACTATTGTTTCTGCTTCTTGGGACAAAACTGTGAAGGTTTGGAATTTGACTAACTGCAAACTGAGATGCACATTGGCTGGGCATAATGGATATGTGAACACTGTTGCCGTTTCTCCTGATGGTTCTTTGTGCGCCAGTGGAGGCAAAGATGGAGTTATTCTGTTGTGGGATTTGGCAGAAGGAAAGAGGCTTTACAGTCTTGATGCAGGCGCGGTTATTAATGCTTTGTGCTTCAGTCCTAACAGGTACTGGCTTTGTGCTGCTACTGAAAGCAGCATCAAGATATGGGATCTTGAAAGCAAGAGTATTGTTGAGGATTTGAAGGTTGATCTCAAGGCTGAGGCTGAGAAATTGGATGGAACTGGTTCCAAGGTTAAGGTATATTCACATTCCTTCATTCCTGTTACTGGTATATAGTTGTTTAACCACTCTAGTTAGTATATATATTGGCTAATCTGCATTTGTGGTTGGTTCTTTGAGAATGATTTAGTTTGTTTCTAGCTTAGTACATATTGGCTTATTGATCTCTGTGCCTCTGTTTTTGTTAATTTTGTGTAATTATCATTCTGAATTTGCGTTTGCGGTCATTCTTTGAGAATGATTCCGTTTGTTTATAGCTTAGTAAATATTGGCTAATTGAGCTCTGTGCCTCTGTTTGTCTGAATTTTGTGTAACATTCTGAATTTGCATTTGTAGCTTTTCTTTGAGAAGGATTTCATTTGTCTCTCTGATGTTTCTTATTGGCTATAAAGGTTTTAGCTTTCATGTTATTTCTGGTATGATACTATGTTTGCTAATTGAAAACATGCTTTAAATGATGTGTTGCTTAGTTTTAGACTTTTAGTTATTATTGTAAAGTTATGCACTTTATTACATCTTTGTTATGATCCTGCTACTGTAAATAAGTCAAGTGTAATCTGTTGGGGAACATTTATTTGGGAGCTTATAACATCTGGGGTAAAGCTAATTTTCTTGGCTATTCACTAGTTGCTTTGTTTTATCCTTTTGATGTCATTATTTTCATCTCCTTTTCATTTTCCTCCTTCGATATACATTTTGGCTGACTGATTATTTTTGTTGCCCCATCAGATTAATGTGTTGATGTTTTATGTTAAATTTAGTGTGGGACTTGGTTAGATAAGTAATAGTTGATCATAATCTTCATGAAGTTGTATTTTGCTGTTCTAAATTGATTGGTTCTGCTGTTAAACACATGAACTGAATTGAAATTTGCAGAACATTTACTGCACAAGTCTAAGCTGGAATGCTGATGGAAGCACGTTGTTCAGTGGTTACACAGATGGCGTTATCAGAGTCTGGGGAATCGGTCGCTATTAAAGAATCACTAGGTTTCCTTTTTTGATTGCAAAACAAATTTTTTTCCTTGTAGGCAAAAAAGCCTAAACTTGTTTAAGGTATGTTGGATTAAGATTTTTATTTTCATTCAAGTTGGAATATTATCACATATGGCTTTGGGGCCTATTTGTGTTTTTGGTTTATTTTATATTTTTTCTATTTAATTTAATAAAGAAGTTTATAGTAAAAAAAATATTCGTAGACCTGGGCTGGGTTTGGGAATTACCTTATAAACCCGGTCCGAGCTCGAAATTTTAGAGTATGGGCTTGGGTTAATATTTTTATTAAAAAGCTCGCCAAGCCCGGCCCGAACATGACCCGGTCTACTCGACGAACAGGTCTAATCTTTAGAGAAAGATCCCTTATCTCATCTTTTGGCTGTTGTTTTACTTTTTAAATGTCACACTTGAGTTTTTGAGTGTTGAAAAAAAAAAGAAATGGAATATTTGAAAAGTCATACCAACCATTGACAAGGAATTACAAGGTTCTAATTTGAAAGATGGAGTTAAGGAGCTATTTTCAAAGATCGAAGAGAAAAGTAGGTGGAAATGATAAAGATGGATGAGTCAATAATGCATTTAGCCATTTGTGAATTCAAACTATGATGCATGGCTATGTTACTCGGAAAATCATCTGTTATAGTGTCTTGATCGTGCTTCTAACACGGGTGGGATTTTAAGTTCTCAATATATGTTCATCTCTTTCATCAGTTCCAGTAAACTTAGATTACCAAAAGTATTTTCAAGAGTTTTCGAGTAATTTCATCATGTATAAGTTTTTAACAGACACGCAACGACTGAAGACGATGAATGTATATATGAATAAGAACACAAACAATGCGGTACGAATCATTATAGGAATTGAAGATCAAATACTCAAAATCACTGAATAAAAAATAGAAAATCAATAATGTTGCGTAGTTGAGTTGATGGAAGTAAATACGAGGACAGATCAATATAACTAACTTTAGCAAACAGCCATTTTGATTAGAGCCTATTGAAAAAAGGTCTCAGGCACAACATAGTACGGAAAGGAGATAAATATCACGCCCCGAATAAAATGTCTAATTACAAATCTACTTTGACAACACAACTCAATAACAAACCAATCAGTTTACAAGAATATACAGACATCAAGAAACAACATCACGATGTGTTTTAAAAATTTTGCGGATTCAATAAGATTTTGAACATCATAAACAGATAACATACATTATAATGAACATATTGTCTAAAATATGGCACGAAAGTAGTTTTGGTAGCCTCATTCTCCCTTTCAACATCGAGCCACCAATCTTCCTCTGCTTCAAACACCGATTATAAGAGATGGGTGCTATACAAGTTCAGCGGAGGCCTTTGAAGAAGCGATCAATCAAATATTTCAATACTTTTTAGGTCTGGAAAAGGCAATGCCCTCCAACAAATGCTTTTGATATTAGTATCACAATAACAACATTATAAAAATAAATAAACAAAGATAATATTAAAATCTTATGTTCTAATTTCAGCGGTTAATTATTGCTCTCCATTAAAAATGATATGTAACAATTTTCAGACAATTCAAAATATATGATCAATTTTTATTCAATCTTAATTCCAATTTTTGGTCTAAAATTTTAAATTCTAATAGCACTTGAGATAACCTAATTTAAATGTTTGAATTAGAAATTAAAATTTCACTAGTTTGAGAAGCATGCGCGGCAGGCACCCTTTGAGAAAGCTTTACAGTTCAGTCAGCACTTACCGGCATTACATCAGCGACTTCCGGTCATCAAAAACTTCACTTGATGAGCAGATTCCTTTGGGTTCATACCCCTCTAAGAAAGATTTAGGCCGAAAATGTAAGAAGTCCAAAAAACATTTACAGCCTGCCATAGGTAAAGAGACTATGAAATTGAATATGCACATCACTAATCTTATGCGCAACGGGCAATGTGAAGCTGCTCTTGATGTATTTGATTCAATGCCAGGTCGAAGCACCTCCTCGTACAATGCGATGATTTCTGGTTACTTGTCGAATGGTAAGTTTGATCTCGCAAGACAACTGTTTGATAAAATGCCTGAAAGAGATTTGTTTACCTGGAACGTGATGCTGGGTGGGTTTGTGAGGTATAAAAATCTTGCCGCTGCTCGTGAATTGTTCGAGAAAATGTCTGAAAGGGATATTGTCTCTTGGAATTCAATGCTATCTGGGTATGCAAAAAATGGGCATGTTGCTGAGGCTAGAGAAATTTTTGATAGAATGCCGATTAAAAATTCGGTTTCGTGGAATGGTTTGCTAGCATCTTATGTGCAAAATGGGATGATGGACGATGCAAAGGAGCTGTTTGAGTCAAAGATGAATTGGCACATAGTTTCTTGGAATTGTATGATGGGTGAGTTTGTCAAGAAGAATAGACTCGATGATGCGAGGAGGCTTTTCGATGGGATGCCTACGAGAGATGAGGTGTCATGGAACACTATTATATCTGGTTATGCAAAGAATGGTGAGCTTGAAGAAGCAAGGAGGTTATTTGAGGAGTGCCCAACTCGAGATGTGTTCACATGGACTGCATTAGTGTCTGGATATGTACAACATGAGAAGGTAGATGAAGCAAGGAGTATTTTTGACAGGATGCCTGAGAAGAATACAATTTCATGGAATGCAATGATTTCAGGGTATGCACAAAGTAGGAGGATGGACATGGCAAAAGAGTTGTTTGAAGCAATGCCAATTAGAAATAGTAGTTCCTGGAACACAATGATCACAGGATACTCCCAGACAGGGCATATTGCTGATGCTAGGAGATTGTTTGATGTAATGCCTATACATGATTCCATCTCTTGGTCAGCTATGATTGCCGGATATGTGCACAATAATTGTTTTGGAGAGGCTTTAAGTCTTTTGGTGGTAATGAGAAGAGTTGGAGAGAGGTTAAGTAGGTCTTCATTTGCATGTGCTTTAACTGCATGTGCCAGAATTGCAGATTTGGGCTTGGGGAGGCAACTGCATGGTTGGCTGTTCAAAGTTGCTTTCCAGAGTGGTTGTTATGTTGGAAATGCTCTAATTTCTATGTATTACAAGTGTGGGAGCATAGACGAAGCTTATCATGCATTTGAAGAAATTACTAACAAGGATGTAATATCTTGGAATAGCATGATCTATGGTTATGCTAGGCATGGATTTGGTAAAGAGGCATTGGCAGTTTTTGAATTAATGAAGAAAATGGATGTGAAGCCCGATGATGTCACTATGGTAATGGTCTTGACTTATTGAACTTGCTTTTTTTTTTTTTTTCACTTTTTTCATAGTTAATATCATATTTCTTTGGTGTTAAAGTATTAATATGACAAGTATTGTATGGTTGTGAGTGGGGGCTATTCTTGACATTTACCAAAACCTCCAACTTTCTGAAAAACTTGAACAAAATATGAAAGCAAGCATGTAAAGGACAAAGGTTTGTTGTTTGAATATTCAACTAAAATTCATTAGCTTTTTTTCAAATTTTTGACATTAAATAGAAAGGAAAATCCTCACCCCACCTTAGATGCGACTTGAACCTGAGACCTACAGAGGTCATAGCTTCAGCCTTAACCACTAGGTCAGGCATTAGTAAAATTAGTTAATTCTTACTTATTCGTATTTCAAGTAGGTTAAGTTACCACTGGATTGGTTCTTAAGCAGTCTTTCTTTGTCATGGTATATGTTGAGACACATGTATACCTGCTACATCGTTCCTTTTTCTTTGCTAATCAGTCTTTACTACAAGGTTTTGTCTTTGAGTTTTTGTATTACTTGTTTTGTGGAGCATGAATATGCTCATCAATATATTTTGTTTTTCCAAACCCAAAGTCCAAAATAATTGCACTTAAAATCTCATTATGTATGTGTATTTTGAATTGTTCCTTCTTGTTGATGGTCAGGTTGGTGTATTGTCTGCTTGTGGTCATACTGGTTTATTAGATATGGGAACTGAATATTTTAATTCAATGTATCAAGAATATGGTATAAAAGCAAAGCCAGAACACTATACTTGCATGGTTGATCTTCTAGGTCGAGCTGGCCGGTTGGAAGAGGCCCATAAGTTATTGAAAAGCATGCCATTTGAAGAAGATTCAACGACATGGGGGGCATTGCTTAATGCAAGCAGGATGCATGGCAACACTGAATTAGGCAGAAATGCAGCTGAGATTGTTTTCAAGAAGGAGCCCAAAAATACGGGAATGTTCGTTCTTCTCTCAAATCTATTTGCATCTTCTGGAAGATGGACTGATGTCAGCGAGATGAGGCTGAAAATGAGGAATCAAGGCGTGAAGAAGGAACCTGGCTGTAGTTGGCTTGAAGTGCAAAGTAAAGTCCATACATTCACAGTTGGGGATTGCTCGCATCCAGAAAAGGATAAAATTTACGCATATCTAGAAGAGATGTATTTGAAAATGAAGCGCGAAGGGTATTCATCCTCAACAAAACTGGTTTTACAAGATGTCGAAGAAGAGGAGAAGGAGCATATGCTCAAATATCACAGTGAAAGATTGGCGGTAGCATATGGAATCTTGTCTTTACCAACTTGGAGACCAATACGTGTGATTAAAAATTTACGGATTTGCGAAGATTGTCACAATGTCATCAATTACATTTCCAAGATTGAGGGAAGGTTGATAATTGTAAGAGATCGCCACCGCTTTCATCACTTTGAAGGGGGTTCATGTTCTTGTGGGGATTATTGGTGAATACCAAAAAAAAATTGAAATCAATAGATGCTTTTTGATAATTATGTGTATGCATATCAAATAATGGCATTTTTCTCTGTGGAAGTATGTTTACAGAAATCAACTGAGGCTTTGGAAAAAGTTCATTATAAAACATTCCACAAAATCAAATAATGGTAGAAACTTGTCATATATATATATATATATATATATACACTGTTTTTTTTTTGTGTGGGGAGGATGCTGCAGTAGAATCCATTAAGACCCAGAATCGATTCAGATTATATATTTGTAAACAAGCTTGCTGGTTCATTTGTCATGTAAGGTTCTCAGTCTTTTGGCTCTTCAGTATTTCCATCTTTGCTGGACAAATGAGCAATATTTAATGGTTCGTATGGTAATAAACTAGTCATGGACATTACCTCCTCGGCCATTTCGCATATGGACTGACATCTCCATGTATCGTTAATAGGAGCGCAGTGAAGGAAAAAAAGGAACAAGCACTAAACAAGGGAACTGTTCTACTAATTGGCTTTTTCTCTTTGATAAAGTAAGTTTTCTCACCAAGATCATCTTTCAATCTATGTTTAATGCTAATCCAAGATTAGATGGTGATTCTTTATGACTCGTTTATTGACTCATTTTCTAAGTGCATGCTAGGATGGTAGCAGGTAGTACACCTAAAAAAATGTTGTTTTGAATCTGTTCTGTTTAACATTGACACTCTCCATGGTTGTCGTAGACATTATTATACTCTCCTAGTTGTTGTGCTGGTTGCAAATACAAATTAATTCAATGAGAACTAAAAAAACAGAGCTTTTTAATAATTAAGGACTGAAATCTCGACCGTTTCACATATGGACTGAAATCTCCATGTCGCTTTATAGGAGTGCAGTGAAGGAAAATAAAAGAAACACACACTAAACAAGGGAACTGCTCTGCTACTTGGCTTCATCTCTTTGATGAAGTAAGTTTCTCACCAAGTTCATCTTTCAATCTATGTTTAATGCTGAACCAAAATTAGATGGTGATTCGTTAGGGTTTATTGAGTCATTTTCTAAGTGCATGCTAGGATGGTTGCTGGTAGAGTACTGAGCACCTAAAAAATGTTGGTTTGAATCTGGGTTTCTGGTTCCAAATACAAATGAATTTAATGAAAATAAATATTTATTTATTAGTTTACCTTTTTGTAGAATCAATCTCAGAATTTAAGGGCATCAAATTGATACAAGAATTTTAAGTAGTGGCAGTTCTTTTGTTACAATATTGTCTGTTAGTGAATAGCTATCCTATGGTTGGACTGTCATTGTGGAGAATTATCGTAAAATGGTTTGGGTTATTGAGAAACCACATGCTGACATGGGTTATTGGTATAACTAAATACAAACTAAATTGTTAAATTCATAAAACTTTAAAGTCAATTTGGTTTCACATATTTAATTTAATCCCAGTGATGCAAGTCACAAACTCTTAAAGATATAACGAATACTGTTTTTTTTAAGAAATTTCGAACTACTAGTATGAAAGCTTCATTTACTTTTAGGGTTATGACTTATGAATATTAGCAAACTGAGGTAAAATATGGGACATATGGGTTTGAAAGTATAATAGCTACTATGAGTATCAGGGATGTTTCTGAAATGGCTCCAGCAAAGACTGAACTACTGTTTTTAGTAAAGAGCAAAGAAAATAAACTTAAAGCTCAATTGGTTGTTAGTAAGAAGTAATTTTCAGTTAACAATGGCATTCAGCAGTAATGATGTGAACCGAGCACCCTTGAACTTGATCAAATCTATTAGGCCAGTAATATTTCATGCTATCGTCTTCTATCTATGCTTCATATTCATTATCTGATTGTACTTTCATCTAGAAATAGAGTTTTTGCTTTTTACAGAATAACATGAAATAATGTTTGAGAAGATGGTGATTACTTTTAGACTGACGTCTTTTAGTATTTTTTTTCCACTTTTGTTTGGAATTGAAACTGATATAAAAGTGCTAATGTGGCTGTTAGAGGTCTCACTGAACATTTTTATTGCTGCTGGTGTTTCGTTTGATTGGAGAAGTCTACTATTGTCATTTGTCATCCCTGAATCGAGTTATAAATGACAATATCCGAAGATATCAGTAAGTGTAGCATGTGAATAAAGTTTTGGATTTTCCATGATTTGGCTTCAGAATGTTACTTTCTAGCCGTTATATATATATAATCGGGGTATTAGAGTAGATGCAAACCGATCACTTGTGGCTTTTCTTTGCGATATTTATTTGCAACTTACACAAAGGTATTCCATTTCTTTTCTCAATTTCATATTTTTTTTTTCATTATTTTTGTTGCGGGTGTTTCGTCTAATTAAAGAAGTCTACTACTATCAATTTGTCATCCCTAAAGTTCAGGCTACAAATAATGATGTCCGAAAATAGCACTAAAAGTAGTATGTAAATAAAGTTTTTGATTTTCCGTGATCGGGCTTCATAATATTACTTTCCAGCCGTTATATATATATATACATATATATAACCGCACCGGTAATAGACTAGACACATATGCGGCATATCAATCGCATAATCGCTTGTGGCATTTCTTTTGGACATTTATTTGCAACTTCTGCCAAGGTATTTTGTTTCAGTTATTTTCAATTTAT
>CATIWQ010862062.1:0-37482 GCA_949673415.1 Euphorbia schlechtendalii | reverse complement strand
TAATATCAAATTCTTAGTTTCAGCTTTCATATTTGTACATTTCACATTAATTTAAATAGTTTACATGCTCATTTAATTATGTTCATGCAATTGGATTTACGTGGATATCAAATAATATTAATTATCCAATATTTTCGGGGTAAATAATAAATAAAAAAATGCAATTAATATTTAAATACGGATCCGGGTTTCATTACCCGGACCCGTTTCTTTGATCCGGACCCGGATCCGACGGGTCCAAAAAACCGAGATCCGGACCCTAAAAAACGGATCCGGACCAGGTCCGGGAGCTGTTGCCATCCCTACCCGTAACTGAGGCATTACGAAATTAAGTGGATTGTGTGTGCTATGGTTAGACCTGTTCGTCGGGCGGGCCGGGCCGGGCTTGGCGGGTTTTTTACAAAAAAGTTAACCCAAACCCGTACTTTAGAACTTCGGGCTCGGGCCGGGCTCTGGCCGGGCTAATAAGGTCATTCCCAAGCCCATTAATATTTTATTTGTTATTAATTTTTTTATTAAATTAATAGAAAAAATATAAAAAAAGTTAAAATATGTTTAAATTTTAAATATAATTGCATTGTTTACTTAAAATCTTTAATATTTAGTAACATTTTTTATAACCAAGTATAAAAATTTAATAGGATAAAATATAAAATCTTAAAATAATAATAAATTTAATGTATAAATATATAATAAATATATAAAATTATTCGTCGGGCCGGGCTCGGGTATTTATATAAAAACCAAGGCCGACCCATAAATCTTCGGACTTTGACGGACTCGGGCTCGGGCCGGGCTTTTTAAAAAAATGCGTGTCCAAACCCGACCCATGGAAGCTGGCTCGGGCCGGGCCGGGCGGGTAGCCCGCCCGCGAACAGGGCTAATACGAACATTAACAATTATTTGGAGAGTTGTGCCATAGATTTGCAAGACTAGTCAATGACCAGCAATAACTTGTATGAAACTGACCGAATAACAAATCTGAACCACAAAAAAACCTCAGTTAACGGTCACCAAGAGAAATCAATTCAAAATTCTGTTAAGAGACAAAACAATTTTGAATTTTGTTGTTTTTGAGAAATTTCTTTAACTCTTATCCCTTCACCCAACCCCACAGAGATCGTTTTTCGTGGCTTCTAATTCGTAATTACACTCCGTCCCTTTCCCTTCAAATCATCGTCATTGTTCTTCGTTTCTACTCTCTCACTCGCCATTTCAAATCCTCCAAATCCCTTTGCTTCTTCTAAAATTGCTTCAACAACCAGTCATTTTGCAGTTCAAACATCAATTACAGTTGCCTTTAGATTTCCCGCCACTTTTCATTTGAACTAAGACTTGCAAATTTGAATTAGGTATTCATCAGAATGGCGACTTTTTCTCGGAATGAAAGCGTTCTTTTGGGCTATAACTGTAGCCTTCCGATATCTGCTCCAGAGAGTCCCGATATCGATTTCCGCGACGTGTTTGGCGGTCCACCGAGACGGGCGTCTATTCAAGATATGAGAAGCAGCTTCGGCGAAACTAAGAATTCATTTGATGAGGATGAAATAACCTCACGTCGCCGCCATAGATGGTCTGGTCTTAGTGAAAATCCGGTTTTTGGAGAGGAACGTTTTAACACTAGGCGATATGAAAGTGATGACTTCTTCGATGATATCTTCGGTGGCAATGATCCGTTGTCTTCCTCACCTAGAGATCCATATAATTCGAATCCTGCTTCCAAAGTTCTAAGTCCTGGCCGTCCGATTTCACCTAGATTTTCTGAGCCTTTCGCGAGTTCATCTCTACCAGCTCAGTTAAGGTATTCCGTTGAATTATCAGTACAATCAAACAATTTTTAATTTGTAGTTTTCAATAGAGCAAGTGTGGTGATGGATAATAATGCTCCTTTATTCATGGTTGCTCTTATTTGCTTGTCAATTCTCCTTTTCAATGTTCCATCGTTTGTTTTGTAATCAAATTAGTTATCACAAGGTTAAGCATCTCAATTTTATTTGCTGCTTTAAAACTGTTGTGCATTTACTACTGTATGAAGAAGCATGTTGGCTGATTTTCCTTTTTAATAATCCTTAAACGCTTCTTCTAAGTGCTGCTAACTTTGCAGTATCCTGGGAAAACTGATTAACCATGACAAAAATAAGAACAGTATTTCAAATGGTCTCTTTTCACATGCTCCTCTATCTCGGTTTTCAAGCCAAGTTCAGGGGGAGTCTAGGAATTATGTTTCTTCCCAAAGTTCCTTATCCCGGGAGATATCTGCAATCAGTGATGAATCAGCAAGCTCAGAACAACATGAGGAAGTGAACAGAGAAAGCAATCTGAAAAAGGATTCAACTGATTCTCAAGTTCCAAGTGTTGGCCACCAGTTTCACTTCTCCATTTACAAATGGGCTAGCAAAGGGGTGCCCTTGTCTTTGCCTTTTAGAGGAGGGCACAGAAAAATGATGGACAAGTTTAAATTCGACAGAAGTTCAAGTGCTTCTGGACGGATAGCATGTGAAGGTATGGCAAAGGAATCTCCAAAAGTTATTGCCACCGTGTCTTCAGATGATAATTCTTGCGAGGTTGAACTCGATAATACAAAGAACAGCTCTAATGTTTATGAAGTACAAAGCAAACCGTTTGAGGAGGCAATTCATCCTGATAATTCTGACCTTCAGGATTTGAAAGAAGAAAAAGGTCGAATTTCCATAGCTAAACAAGATGCTCCCAAGAGTAATTTCAAGACATTACGCTCGCTATTTTCAGTTAATGATTAGAAAGAAGCCTAACTGAATTCTTGATTACTTTTTATCGTGCAGGTAACAATGAGGAGAAAGAACCAGAAGAAAGTGAGGTGAAAAGCGCTAAAAAATCATCTACTGCATATGATGCTGTAAAAAAACAAAGCAAACAAGACGAAAAAGGAATGACAATGAACTATACAGAAATGGAGAAATCAAATACTAATGGAACACCAATAAGTTCACAAGATATCCCAGCAAAGAATCGAGCCAACGGAAAAATCAAAGAATTTTTGAAGATATATGACCAGGAAACTTCAGAACAATCCAAACTTAGGTATACTTCTGAAAGCCAGAGCTTTAGATGGAAGGAGAGGACGGGGAAAAACAAATTTAGGACTCGAGACGATCAAAGTCTTCCCTCGCCTAACATATATGAGGATCTGCCAGGGACCTTTAAGCCTGCTGCTACAGAAAAGGTAATGTAATCTGTTATTTGTTTGTCTGTGTATCAATGCTGCGTATGAGTAAATGCCTTTTAGTTGATAAATTTGAAATATTAGTGTACAAATATTAATGTTATGATTGTTCAGGTAGATGCACTTCCTAAGAAGCCTGAGAAGCCTTGTTCTCAGGTAAAGACGGACAACTATAAGCCTACGAATATTTCTTCTGGAAGTTCAGAATCTACTGCAGGTATGCTTTAATCTGAGGAAGATTACTGATCAAGACTATCTGAGGGCAAGTTTGGCGGTGATTTCCCAAACTGCTTTTTTAAATAGCTCCACTTTCAAGCTTTTCCCATTAAGTTCCAGAGTTTATTTTGAAAAAAAAAGTCAGCTCCTAATTAAATAGCATGAAAGATCAAAATGTGTTGTTCAAAACCAAAATATGTAATTCTATGTGAGAGAAACTCATCAGGACAGAAATTTGGAAAGCAATACTAAACATATAAGATGGAAGTAGAATGATGAGATCCATAAATAATTGAATATAGGTGCTTAATTGCTGGATAATGAGTTAGGTATGTTGTACTGGCACAAATGACTGTTTTCTCTAGTCTGATAATTAAGGTTATGATAGTGCAGAATCATGATTATATTCTGCATTAACAATTTTTAATTAGTGATATAATTTGGAGATAATATTCATGTGTTGAAGTCTTTTTGGACCCTACATATATATTACGAATCTGACTCATGTGATGTGTAATTTTCAGCATCGATTCCTAATGGATCAGAAGCAAGAGATGGACATGTACCTGATTTTTTCTATGAGAATATCGAGGTAACCATATCAAAATTTAAAATACATATGTTATCATTTCTTTTCTTTTAAGTATTTTCAAACTGATAAATTTCATATATTGAAAACGAAATTCCAACATTCCATTTAGAGTGAAAAAGCATAGTTACAAAATTACAATATATGGCTTATAAATCAGGAAAGGGTCCTTGGAATAACTTTGCTGTCTAATTTAACAAGGATATAAAAATCTAGATTCAAATTCAATGTTTCAAAGATAGATCAATATAAAATGTGATGTTCATTGAAATATCAATAAGCTATCGCTAGTAATTCGAAAAAAAAACTTGATGTCAAAATTCAAAGTTATGATGGGTATAATCTTTCTGTGACAAGTACCACTTCATATTTGATCTACTTACAGATTACAGAATTAACTCAAGATGATGATGATGAACTAAAACAGGCTGGATATAACCAGGATGAAATCCAGGTAATATGAAATTAACACCAGAAAATCCCCATCTTTTCGTTTGATAGTGTCGATGAAATACTTATCTAAAAACGTATATAATTAGGCCACTGATGCTGAATTCAGAAAGTGGTCACAAGGAAAGCAAGGGAACATCCGCTCCCTTCTCTCAACGTTACAATATGTAAGCCAACAACCAGATTAACTAATTAATCTGTTGTACTATACAAATGCAGATATAGCATACGTTAAATTCGTATTATGATATCCAAATTATGCAGGTTCTTTGGTCTGAAAGTGGGTGGAAACCTGTTCCTCTTGTTGACATTATTGAAGGAAATGCAGTAAAAAAATCATATCAAAAAGCCTTACTTAGCCTGCACCCGGATAAACTACAGCAAAAAGGCGCTACCTTGCATCAGAAATACATTGCAGAAAAAGTTTTTGATGTTCTTCAGGTACTAATCAATTTTACTCATCCGTAACCATAAACTTCAATTGTGATATATCCAAGTATAATTTTTCATTTGAGAACAGGAAGCATGGACTCATTTCAACACACTTGGTTCAATGTGACAATTGGATGCAAATTTGGACAAGTAATATACAACACCTCAATATCACAATATGTAAATAGGAATGAGACTGAAAGTTGTTCGTTAGGTTTATTGAGTTTAATTCAGGTGTTCTAAACAATAGAGCCTTGGGCTTGTAATAAAGACATGTTGGAAAGAGTGTAGATGATAAAGTATAGCAGTGCAAAAAGTGTAAAAATCTGGACTCTGTATAGTATAGGTACTTTGTGTTGTTTTTGGACATAACTTCTTGTCTCTGTATTACATTGATTGAAGATTGCAGTGTTGTGGATATTTACCTTTCAAGAGTGTCATGTCATGTCACAGTTTGTCACATGCTTGGAAGGAACAAAGAGTGAAAATTCAATTGTTGAACTTGTTTTTTCTTTCGGTCTGAATATAAAAATAAATTACCTAGAAAAGATGAAGCGCAATCATTACAAAGCATGGTAAATTTAAATATATAAGTGAATTTTCTCCTAAAAAGAATAGAAAATGAAGTTGGAGAATCATATTTCTGTTCTTTTTTAATGATTGGACAGAAACACTGCATGAGATCTTTGAAATTTAATGTACCTCCGTCTACTTTTGTTATATTCTTTTTAACCAAACATCAAATAAAATTATTTTTTAAAATTAAACATTAATAACATTGTTTAAAAAATAAATTTAACCTATAAATTTTTATACAATTTTTTTCTTATTTAGTATTAGCTTACAAATTCATCGATACACAATCTCTCTCAAATTTAATGCAAAAAAATATATTAGAAATTTACTTATAATTTAAATAGACGTACGAGAGCATCTTTAACAGTCTGTCTATTTCATAAATTACCTTAACATATATGAAGGAATAAACAATCAATTTGAAAATACATTTTTAGTCACTTGTCTACCCCATCTTCCCTGTATGATCTGACATTCATGTGTCATCATTTATTATAAGCATTGTCTATTTTATTGTCTAGATGTAGATAGTCAAATAGACATTGTCTACAATGAATACTTTTTTAAAATGGAATAGACAATCTACTATTACTATCTTAAAAATAGACATTGTCAATATTTAAGACTAATACCACATCATCAATAGGAACTTCTATTTTTACATGACACCTATATTTGAAATCCACAAACTACCAGAAAACTAAAAAAACATTTAAAAACCTGTAAAAGTAGATAGTAGACAGAGGGAGTAAAACTAAACATTTGCGTTTTTTTAATTCCTTGATAATATGATTTGGACACTATTATAAGACTCTTTACTTAGTTTCACTTTCATAAAGGAAAGTGTTTTAGTAACTGTTTATTTCCATTCGAGATGCCATGATTATAATTTTTTGGGAAAGTAACTCTAATTCTTTGACCAAGAGAAAAATCTAATTTTCATTATCAACTAAAATGAATGATTATTTGGCATTAGGCCTTTAAACTCATATTTAGATGTTATTGGATGTTTCTCAGTACAAACAAATAGATTCCACGTCTGATCATGCAAAGTAATTTAATAAGACAAATAATTATATATTAATAAAGGAAGTAAATTGTAGTAGGATTAAAACTGAAAGGATTTATAATACATTTTCAAGATAAAAGGATTTATAATACATTTTGGTATCATGAATTGGTGTGCTCTAATCCATTTTGAATTTCCATGCAAAAAACTTTTGCCTTCAATTTTTACAAATAATGTGTTGCTTGTTTACAAGTGTAAAATGATCTATACATGGATTGGTATGATCTTAACTTGTACGCCCACAAATGTATCTGTAACGTGATCTGAGATGTATGATCTTGGTACAGTCAAACCTCTATACATTAATAATGTTAGGATCATGAAATTTTATTAATTTAGCAATGTATTAATTAATCGAGAAAATTAATAATTATTAATTTATAGAGTATGTAGTTTATATCTCTACAATGTGAATATGTATGAAATACATGAATTTAATTAATAAGTATTAATTATGCATATTAACTAAATTCATGTATTTTCATTGATAAACTTTTAGTATTCCATACATAACTCAAGTTAAATGTATATATCCATTCAACTATTACTATAGTTACATGTACTAATATTAACTAAGTTACTATATAAATAGAGTTACTGCATATAACTCTACAAAACAAAAGAAAAAAATGGCTTCTCATCTCAAAGATATAAAAAAATAACTATGACAGATGGTATACGTAGAGAATTATGTGAGTACAAACAACAAAATCCAGCATGCACTCAAAAGCAATCACCTTACAACACTTCCTTTTACAATATGAAAACTCTACATCGGATTTTCTCAATGGTCTAAGAAAAGTTATAGATAAGATTCAAGGGGATATTAATTTTAAAATGAAACAAGTAACATTAGATTCATATTTTCAAAATTCTTCTTAGATTAGTTATGAATTATATGAAATATATTTTTACAAATTATGAATTATTAATTTATATGTCAAATGGGACCCGTATGAATTTATTTTTTTCATATTATTTTATAAATTTAGCGAATTATTAATTTACCACGTTGGTCACGACTAGGGATCGGAGAAAATTATTATTTTAACGAGGTTATTAATTTATCAAGTATTAATTCAACAAGGTTCTACTGTATTTGCATTAATTACATGAACCACGAGTATCGCAAGGTACGAACATATTATCGTTATAAGGCTCATTATAAGAGATGTGACATCAACTGTTATAAATTCTCTCATACAAATCAATAAATTAACTCAATCATCAAATCGACATTGCTGGAAATTCGGTGCCCATCCTAGTATTGTGTTTTGCATGTTTCGAGCTGACATCGATTAAATGACTTGAGAAATTTAGCATAAAAGGCCGTATAATTCCATGTTATCGTACCGTTTGCACTTCATAAGATTCATTGAAGATAGAGTTTTTTTAGCAGCTCGCGTGTTTTTAGTAATCAGAGCGAAATTCTTCTTCTGTTGATGAAATAATCCTAACTTTATTAAGTATATTTTGGAGTTATGCGTGAATATTCACACTGAGAAACAAAATCACTTCTTGCTAACATTAATGTTGCTCCTAGTCCTAAAAATTGGCTGGCTGAACTCCAAAGAGTTGAAATTAATTCTTAGAAAAAAAAACACACTATGAGAGACTTGTGGCATTATCCAAACCCGATAATTCTGAGAAAAATTCATAAAGAGAAAAATTGGGAAAATTAATTTGAAAAAGTGGGTCCTTGCAGGTTGAAATAGACAGATAGGTGTAAAAAGCTTTTTGAGAAACGAAAAGCAGGCGTGGGGCTAAACATAACGCGCTTGTCGTTTTAATAATTTTGAAACTGAAAGGGAAAGTACCTTTGTCGTTTTGTATATTAGATGTAATACTTGGTCGAGATTATTGGACCTTAATTTGAATGCCATTTTTATGGCTTCTACAATTAATTTATCCATCAACTCTTCAACATATTTACAATATTTGATAACTCCCGCTTACTCCAAATAAGTTCGAATTTCATAGTTGCTTTTATTTTTTAAAATTTCTATAATACAACGACGTGTGTATCTCTTCATAAATTAATAACTTTTTAATTTGATTAACAAATATACATTAAAGAATGCAATCTTACTATCTCAATCAAACTATAATAAGGTTGTCATATAGCCCAACCAATTCGTCAGCAGGCCTTGATAATCAATGGTTTTATAGGCAATGCAATTATAACACATCGTCACAGTTCATTTTATATAAATGGTCATGTTCATTCACTTTTAGTACGATTTGATCATTTATAAACCTTGAAAAAATTGACTTCAGAAATTTGCTCTGCTCCCCTAACCATTTCTTAATCCGTTCTGGTTGGAATCCTGCTACTCCTAGATTTTTCCCTTACCAACTAAAAGCAAGAAGATGAGGCTATGCAAATTTCAGGTGATAGTATAAAAGTCAACACGAGATGTTGATGAGTTACCATTATGAACTGCATATTAATAACAATCCCAACCGTCTCTATTTTATTAGATTCAATTATAAAAGTTAGGCATTAATATTTCCACATTTATACACTTATTTTATCATAAATGAAAAGAAAAGAAACAGTGCATTAAATAAGTCAATATTACATGTACTCAGAGCACAATAAATTTGGAGCATTCTATATAGATAAATGCATATTTTTTTTCTCAATTTTTTTATACGACAGATGTCTCCCTTTTGAGGTGAACAATAAATATTCTTGGAAAAGCTTTTTCTTTCTAAATTTATTTCTCAAAACAATTGGTATAATATTGCAACTATACGGAATACCAAATTCGGTTTTAATTTTTTCTACATAATAATGATTGTGTTTGTGTGACCTCACTTCAAAGTGTCAACTGTCAAGACTTACTCTGTGAAAAGAAACAATTACAGTGGAAAGAGCATTATTATTACCGTAGTGATGCGTATTTGTACTCGAGTAAATAGCCTCTTTTATTCATCATTAATGCAAATTCCTCTTTCTTTATAAGAAACAATTTTATATTTTTTTGTGCCCCGAATCCATGTTGTTACTCATCTGTTCAAACTTTAATACCATCAATTTCTTAAAATAAAAAAATTAGAGATTACTCCTTTCGCGTATTAAATTTATCGTTTTTATTGTCATTTTGTATTTTTAATGTGTTTTTTCTCTAAATTTTTCATTTTTACCCTTATCAATTTGTTCAATTTTCAAGATAATCATATTTTAATATCCAATAATAAGATGAGAGAGAGTATAGAAATCAACATTTAAACATAGTAATAAAATATTGAAAATAGAGTATGACATTTATGACAGGGTAAATTAGTATATCAACTTATTCAGTTAATTGTTATCTTAAAG
This sequence comes from Euphorbia schlechtendalii, assembly GCA_949673415.1. Lineage (NCBI taxonomy): Eukaryota > Viridiplantae > Streptophyta > Magnoliopsida > Malpighiales > Euphorbiaceae > Euphorbia > Euphorbia schlechtendalii. Next base: position 27,623 of record CATIWQ010862062.1, on the reverse strand, counting down.
ACCGTGAATTGGTTAAAACGACAATATTTAATAAACGGATGAAGTAGCTAAATCCGTATTTGCATTTACTTTCTCCAATAAGTGAATGATTAGATGGTCTATCCTTATTTGGAGAATAATGACTTGAAAACCTCCTAATTAACTCAAATTCTAACTTATTGCTTTTCAAGTTATTGTTTTAATAATTTTTTCTCACAAGTTCTTTATATACTTATGTATTTCAGTTTTGAACAACATAATCTTTTTTTTAAAAAACAATACATTCTAATTCTTCATACTATTAAATTAGCATTATCTTACTTGTTTTTTCAAAAATCAACTCTGCTAAATATAGGAAAAACCTAAAAATAAAACTTTTTAAATCAGGTTTAAGATAACACAGCCAAACTGGTTTTAAAGTACAATTCAATTCTTTCCATATTTAAAAATTCACAACTGATTTTCATTTTATTGAGGGAGATTTTTTTACATGTTCGCAATGCATTTATTGTATATAATTATCGAGAAAGTATGATCGATGATTACTAATTTATCAGAATTTACACTCTTTGTTGTTAAATTTAACTGAGAAGATATAGCATAGAATAATAGAGTTTCCTAAAAAGGAATGCCATTATAGATAATATGATGTAATGGTCATATTTAGGACAAATTATGGGTTTAGATTCTTTTAGATTTGACACAAGTTGGAATATATTAACATTTTGGATTGAAGTCATATATAATAAATTCATTATTTTTCAACTTTCGATATAAAATTTGAATGAACCAATGCTTATAATAATTAAAATTTATTCAATTAACATAAAGGTGTAGTACATCAACATCTTTTTAAACTTGGTTCAGAAAATTGGATGTCACCCTGAAGTTGCAAAAAGTCCATATACCCACTTAAATAAGCAATATCGAATCAGTTAACCCCCTTAACGTCACGTGCCGAAATCTGGTTGGTTTGACTTTTTAAAAATACAATTTTTCAAACAGAATTTGACATGTGACATTGAGGGGGCAAACTGATGTATTTTTACCAAGTTAAGATGGTAACTGATCATTTTAAAAATTGACGGTAACATCTAATTTTCTGAGCTAACTTGATAGGTTTTGATACATTCAACCTAACGAAAAAAATATTAAATAAAGGCTTAATACATGTTTAAATACCTGAACTTGTCCCAAAAAACCTGCTGCCCCCTGAACTTTCAAAATGACCCCGTAGCTCCCTCAACTTTAAAAAAGTGACCCCGTAGCTTCCTCAACTTTAAAAAAGTGCACCACTTTGCTCCCTCAGTGCCATGTGTCAACTTCTGATTGGAGGGGAAAAAATCTGAAAAATTACATCTTTGAAAAGTCAAACCAACCAGAAAATGACACGTGGCATAGAGGGAGAAAAGTAATGCATTTTTTGAACGTTGAGAGAGCTACGGGGTTATTTTTTTAAAGTTGAGGGAGCTGCGGGGTCATTTTGAAAGTTCAGGGGGGCAGTAAATTTTTTGGGACAAATTCAGGTAGCTAAACATGTATTAAGCCTTAAATAAGTAATTAACCATATTGGAATAAACAGCTGTAAATGATAGCAAAAACTATGTGGAAAAAAGATTAGGAAATAAAGAGATAAGATTATTACCAAAGCAAACAGTAAGGAGAAGACAGATCACTGCTATATCTTTGATTCTTCACTATTCACTTCCCCTTTTTCTCTTCTAAAAAAATCCCATCTTTTTATTGTCCCTGCATTGAAAAAAATCCATATTAAAATGTCCCTGTAAACCCAGTTTAAAATAGTACAATTAACTAGACTGTAGAGTCGTAGAGGGAAAAAGGGGAATTTGGGAGGTGGCTTACGCTACCCATCTCTGGCCTATTCTCATTTTTCCTCCCTAAAATTGTTTCCCTTTTGTTGGTTTCCGAGGTAGAATAGTTCCCTCTTTCTTTGTCTCTCCCATTATTACTTTCCCTCTTTGTTCCTCCATGGCCTCTAATGGCTGCCACTCTCTCTAAATCTGTGAGTAACTTTTTGTTCTTTCTTCCTTCCTGCCGCCCTTTTAATTTTTTTATCTACTTTTTTCTAGTTTTGGTTTTTAATGCCGTTGAAGAGCCGCTTGGTTTGGCTGCTATTTCCTGTAATTTACATTTTTCGGAAATTGCTTAAGCTAGTGCCTAGATCTGGGATAATTCTCCTCCTACTTAGAATCTGAATCTGCTGCTAATTGTGCTGTTCGCAATGCTAGTGTGGATAATACAGCGGTTTTGTCAAATTGTTGAAGTTACAGGTTAGAGTTGCTGAGTATTAAATTAAGGAGATTAGGTCATACTTCTATGGTGGGAAATTGGGGATTTTTTTTATTTGACAGATTTTTTAGAAGTTTTTGACTTATTATTTTAATTCTGTTTGCCAGCTCTGATTAGCTGTAATGGGGTTTGTTCAAGTTCTGACTTGATTATCACTCTTTCAACTTCTCTGCATTCCCCATTCCATTTGCAGTGTTTACATTAGCATTCCATGGCTGACTTACGTGTTGACAACCAGGTAGCACGGGTTTCACGTTTTGGGAACCTGAACTCACGAAATTTCTAGCTTTATCATGTCGGTTTTACCAGATTGAGTGAAATTCGGATGTGAAACCGGAGTTTGGATCATTCATAAAGAGTCAATCTTCTAGTTATTTTGTTGATCATATGTGCATTGCAGGTTCGGGGACTGGCGTGGATCGCATTGTAGTCACCCCTTGAAAGAAAAAATGAAATTCGGTTCGAAGAAGGCATTGAAATCGATAGAGCGTTTCCGATTGAAGGGAAAAACAGGCGGCCGGTTCAGTTTGTTTGCAAAGGCAAGGTCAACAAGTAGCTATGGTCAAGGCAGCGCTCCGGTTTATCTGAATGTGTATGACTTGACACCTATGAACGGCTATGTCTATTGGGCTGGCCTCGGTATCTTTCACTCTGGCGTTGAAGGTAATGCTTATGTTCTTCATTTGTATGATTCAGGCAAGTCCATTTCCTCATTTTTGAAATTTCTTAAAATGAGAAATGAATTATTTTAATAATATAATTTTTACGTCGGATTAACTTGTTTTTTAATATTTTATTCTTACTTGAGTTTACTTGAATTTAATACGGTGTAAAGAAATTAATATAATAATAATAAAATGTTATTGCTTTGTGGGAATCTGAAACGGAGAATGGAAAAGATGGTTTGAGCAAAAATACTCTAAACCCTCTAATTTAGAAATGAAAAATGGGAAAAATGGTTGGACTTGTTTTCAAATATTTCATTTCACCTTTTGAAAAGATGAAATTCTTGAACTGAGCTGATCTTTTCTGAATGCTCGATTTTGAACGTGCAGTCCACGGGGTGGAATATGCGTTCGGGGCTCATGACTACCCGACAAGTGGGGTTTTCGAGGTGGAGCCGCGACAATGTCCCGGGTTCAAGTTTCGGAAGTCCATATTCATTGGAACTACGTGCTTGGACCCGCTTCAGGTGAGGGAGTTCATGGAGCGACATGCCGCTAACTATCACGGCGATACGTATCACCTGATTGTTAAGAACTGCAACCATTTCTGTAGAGATATTTGTTTCAAGCTGACCGGAAAATCGATTCCTAAGTGGGTCAACCGCTTAGCGAAAATAGGTACTTATCCTTGCACTTGCTTTTATAGACTTCATAAGGACTGATTTGTAATTTCGATCTGTGGTAGGTTCAATCTGCAACTGCATACTTCCGGAACCTCTTAAGATATCTGCTGTTCGGCATGATCCTGATGAACAACCTTTCGATAATGAGAAGACGAAATTGAGAAGTGCTTTCAACTGCCTGTCTTCTATCTCGATGCGGCAAAAGCAGCTATCGACTTCTTCGATGTTTCTACAATCACCCTTGAAAGGGTGTTTCCCATGGGAACTAAGAAGATCCATCAATGGTTCCTTCAAGGAAAGATGAGCAAATTGATCTTTTGTACTGCTAATTCAGTTTTTAAATCCTTTAGAAGTTTCAGATAAGTTTGTGCCTTCATGGTTTTCATGTATTACGTTGTGACGGTTCATTCTAGTCTGTATATACAACTACAAGTTAATCTGTTCTATATTGAGACTCGAATTTCAATTACAGACAACCACAGATTTAATGAATGCAAAATCTAAAGAGTAACCAATGTTGAAGCCGATTTTGGGCTCTGCACGAAGTGTTCTTTCAACTGAAGTGAAGCAGTTGCCTACAAAAAATTTTGATACAACAATAGGATTGGCGACAAAATTATGAATCAAAAGAAATGGCTTCCCCGAAAAATATAGCATTGGTCAAAACAAACCTGCAGCAACAGTAAACAACTGCTTCAGTTCTACATGTGCAAGGTTGTTAAAGGTTGTTCACCATTTAGCAAACTCAGGAATGCATTATACATTAATGAATTAAAAGCACAAGTTCTTGAAACCATTACTCTTTATAAATTTATACAGAGTTAAACAAATCTGATTCATAGAAATAACAAGGTAACAATGGCACACAAGAATCTCCTTTTTTCACTTTCAAAGGGAAAACCAACCGTTTTGGCTGTCATTATAAAACAAATCAACTTCAACATAAACCAAAAAAAAAAGCTCAACAGACTATGATGGGAAGTCAATCCATGAAATTATCAATCGTCTTTTGGATGCAAAACAGTAGGCATGCTATTATTACCATTGAGAGCAGCATGATATACTCGCTTCTCAGCAAGCCCAATATCCGACATAATCAAATTACCCTGCAAACAAACATGATGGAAATCAAAATTGTAAATGAAGCCATCAAAGTTTTTAAAATTACCTAGAATGAAGTTCAATGAAAGACAATCACTACAGAAGACCAAAATAAAAGAATAAGATATTCAACATGGTCACTATCCAAAACAAGGCAGGTTGTAACTAAAAATTAGGAATACTGGAGTCAATTCAATGAGTACTGCTAAGGATTAAATAATTATAAAGCTCCCAAAGTGGAGGTGGGGGTTTCAGGTCCTGGGTTCAATAACCGGCCTCTTCAGAATTCCTAATTTTTAAAAATTAAATAAAATAATAATAGAGCTCGAGTCATGTTCCTTTTGCTGATAATTAAAGGTCAAAACATTCATCACTATGTGCCAGCAGTTTGACGATTATTTAAGACAATATTGATGCTTTTTGGCATTCAGAGTAAAACAGTTGGTACTGACTTCGTACGTGAGGAAATTAACAATTTTAACAAGGAGTCATGATGCGAAAAGAAATTTGACACATTTTTCATTGGTCTTACTGGCATTGTCATTATGAGCGAAGGGCCATTTCATTTACTCCATATAAATGAAACCATACTAAGATGACTATGTACCGCATAATATTGATGATGCAACATGTAATGAAATGGGCGAAGAATCGAGTTGGGATTCATAATTCACAACTAGCCTCCTGAAGCATAAGGTCTCACACAACTAGAACTTCATTTCCAAACAAGTAACATAAGAAAATGGCATAAAATTGCATACCTCTTGAGCCATATGTCGCCGAAGGTTAGAAGCATAAGGTCTCACACATCTAGAATTTCATTTCCAAACAAGTAACATAAGAAAATGGCATAAAATTGCATACCTCTTGAGCCATATGTCGCCGAACGTTAGAAGCATATAACTTTGGGTTGTCCTTCTCTTCCTGTGATGGGTAGTATACAGGTAACTGTGTAACTTCCATGTAATTCACAAATTGAGAAAGGAGAAAAATCACATGCCGCATCTGCAAAGAGATTGTGGAATATATCAGAATTTGTCATCCAAATTGTTGAATTAGTGTAAAGGATAAAGCTTCGCTATCTAGCATAAGAAAAAACTCACCCCAGATATTGAATCCCATGCAGGACTGAATCTTTGGTATGGATATTTCAAAATCACTGGAAGTACAGGAGCTCCCGCTACAAAAGCACCGGTTTTGAATGGAAGTATGAAGTTTCCATTTGTAGTGGTTCCTTCTGTAGTAAATTTAAGAGAAATCAAGTATGAGCTGATATCTTATACCCAACATATTTTTGAAATTTGTTTATCAGTCGAGAAAGGTTTTAATGTTTCCATTTTAGTCAAGACTCAAGTGTGTAACAAAATTCAGAAGAGTTTGTAACCACACCATAACAAACTCTTGCAATTTCTCACAAACTACTGATGACGGTATGATACGAGAACTTGAATAAATAGTAGGAGACTATAGCTACCAGGATAAATATAATTAGCAGGTCTAAGAAAAGAACCAGGAAATAAACTTATCCTTGCAATATCTGTGGCCCAGAAGAAAATCTGTAAGAAAAGTCCAGATCTCTGTTGGACATTGGATCATTTAGGAATAAACCGAGTAACGATAAAGTACTTGTTTATTTAGAGAAAAACAAATGACAACAGAAGATCTCTTATCGATACCATTCAATCCAAGATCTAGCAGGATGTAAGAACTAGCAAGTAATTCATGCACCAAATTTGTGAGGATGCACGAGCAAATAATGTATTGAAATTTGAAAACTCACCAGGAAAAAGCATCATCATTGGAGCAGACTTATTTTCATGAGCTTCAGTAACTCTTTTGGTCACAACACCTGCAAGAGTGGCGGGCATCAATTCTAGCCAAAAACTGTATGACTTAAAAATTAAAAACAAATAGCTGATCAAGTCATGAACCTTAAGACCTTCAATTACAATGACCTAAACAGACCCACACTACATTGTTTAATTAAATATAATTTACAATATTTCAAGTATTATTAAAGGGATTGGCATGCCTGTATCCCATAATCATGCAAGTTACCAGTACCACACAACAGGGAATCTGTTAGAGATGTGGTTAGAATTAAGGGTAGAATAGTAATTAGATTAGGGTTTAAGGATTTAGGGTTTTAGGGATATATAAAGAGAGCTTAAGGGAGAGACTAAGGCAGCTTTTTAGGTAGTGTATTTTGGGTCTCAACATTGTTGGGAAGGGGTATATCCCTGTGGGAGCTTTGCTCTGGGTTTATTACATTCCTTTATTAGTTTTTTGTTCTTAGTTCTTACTTCTTCCATTAGGCTGTAATCCTTCATTTGGTTATATATATAAGTTCTATTTCCTATTTCAAGCAATCCTATATCCATTCTCTATCAGAATCCATTAAATTTTTTCCCAATGCAGACCAGAGCAATATGAATATATTTTTTACAAGTGAAAATTCTAGGTCTGGGTTATCTTAATGCTTCAATATATGTTGCAATTGATATATAAGATGTACAATGATGTGGGATGTTATCCAAATGCGGATTCAAACAATGGGAAATAGAAAGAAAACAAAATGAGACAACTTTATCATTTACCCAAAACCAGGAAAACAAAATATACTGACGATTTGTTTACCTGCAACACCCTTGAAGTCAGATGACTTTGACTCCCGCTGAACATAGACACAACCAAGGCATTTGCTGTCAACAAACAAGTCATCAAAGTAAAGAATTTGTCTTTCTCATTTATGCAATTGCTGTATGGTAGGGAAAAACAGCATTTCACGTTATCATATATGACAACAAAGCCCATTAAAATGCAGTTTACTAGTTCAATCATGAAAAAATGTCAATGCACTTGGAACTCACCTGATGAGACCAACAAGAGGAAGTTTACCCACTGATCTCTTCAGCAACGGAAAGAAGATAATGGAAATGTGTCAGTAAAAAAAACTAAGTCAATTAGTTAAAAATTGGACTTCAATTAGGTAATTGTACAAGAGGATAAAAAACTAACCTTGGCAACAAAACTTGGGAAAGAAGAAGACATATGATACAAAATATCTATATAAGAAACATGATTAGAAATTATTGCTCCTGGTCTTTCAGATTCTTCAGATTGATCCTTGCTCTCAGGCTGACAACAAAAGTAAGACACACACAGAGAACCCAACCAAAAAGGCATTAAAAAAATAATCGTCGTACTGAAGTTTTTAAGAACAAATAAATTAGCTCTATTATCCAACATCATACAACCCTTTCTGGATAGAACACAACAAGAGAACCCAACCAAAAGAAGTTAATGACAACTCGAAGTCAAACAAACTAACAACAATGGAAATATTTTCTTTATCTAATTCCATATTAATTTTAAACCAACAATTACAAGTTGCAGCATCAGACAATTATTTTCCATAAATTTTCTTTTCACAGAAAACAAAGGTAAAACCACAAAATTCAAATTACCATTACAGAAGCGATAAATGAAACAATTAAAAAATTCTAGACAGTATTGTCATTGATACCTAACTTTCATTCAATGCACAGTCAATGAGAGAAAAACAAGGAAGCAATTAAGGCGTCAATCCAAAACCTCTCAATAATCAATATTCTCAATTTTATTGCAGAAGTGAAAAAAAATACCTGTCCCGGATACTTATCGCCAACCTCCTCTAGATTTCTAATGGTAACCTTAAGCCAATAAAATCCAAACACGAAAAGTACAGCTCTGGAGAGAAACCTCCCACAATACACAATCACCGCCCTTTTCCACCCTCCCATATGAGCAAAATCCTCCTGCTCCTCTTCTTCATCTCTATTAGGCGCAGAGAAAAGCGTGCAAACCCTACATATCGCATAGTAGAAAACCAAAATAATCATCGAAAGCAACACCCGTATCGGCACCAGAGTGACAAACGCGAGGCCAAGCAAAAGCTTCTCCGCCGAAGGAAGCTCGCCGCGCCCCATTGCACCATAAACATCGTTCCGAACATAAGCAGCGAATTTCTTCTCCAATTCTTCGATACTCTCAGCCGAATTCGCGGCAGAATCCGATTTGAGGAGAGGACGGTCATCCTTGGTGGAAGCATCATCGGGATGAAGCAGCTCCGGCTCCGGTTGAGGTTTAGACAGCTCAGAAGACACGTGTTTGAGCTCCGTCTCCATGATTGAATCGGGAAAAGAACTTTTGCGAAGGGGAAAGTGCTAAAAGGTGAGGAAAATGAAAAACTGAATCATTGATTAAAAATGGATAGCCATGATTGAGGGTGAAAGGAAGAAAAGGGCCCTTTTTGTAGATCTGCGACAGTGAATGGGGGTAGTGTTGGCTTCATCATCTATATATCTTTTTCTTCATTCGATTGATTTCATTTGAGAGTACGGTTTGTGTAGAATTTGTTATTTGTAGGAGCTAGGGTTCCGTGCTGTCTGGTGTAGATTAAGATTGGTGGAACTACTTTCTTTTATCCGTTAGATTTGAGAAACTGATGCATAACAAATTTAAAATGATCAAGTCAAGCCAAGTTTACTTGTTTTGGTATAAGGTCAATTTCTTAGATTGCTTGTTTTATTAATATATTAGTTTCATATGGAAATAATTTAAATTGAATTTAATATACTATAAGTTGAAAGAGAAAAACCTTCATTTATGCATGATTAGTTTTTTTCACTAAATGTGAAGGACAAACACTTTTATAAGTCAGACTTATAACCAACAATCATACACCTATGGAATAACATGATTGGATTTATGGTTGATGTCAATGGTAAAGTTTCAAGTAATCCAAAATAGATTTCAAGGTTTATCTTAGAAAATAACACTCAAAAATAACATCAAACTAAAGTTAGAAAGAAATAAAATGTGAGGAAGCGATAAAAATATTTTTGAAATATGTACAAGTAATTTTAGTCATCCGAAAAGAAATGTAAGACCTAAAAGACTAAACAAAATAATTAGTGGAGATATCAGCTCCAAGCGTCTAATCAACTTAACAAATTAATCAAATTTTACAATTGTGATTGGTATATTGATTTGTTCCTTTTGGTAATTGATTTTCGGTAATTGATAAGTGGAAAATAAAATAATATTTCTGATTTTTAATATCAATGAGTTTCTAATCTACTTCCTTATTTTTTTTTCTCTTTAATCCTTCATTTTGTAAGTTTCTTTAAGCATTTATAACATCTATCCTTACATCATATGCTAATTTACAACCCTGGCTAGAGAGTAAAATCTGGGGCAGAGCAACTAATGAATCATTCTTCAACATCAACTTCAAACCTTAGCTCTTTCTATACATCAAGAAAGCGCTTAGCCATTCTGCCACTTGTCCAACTGAATCATGTGTTCATATTTTCCAGGCTGGTTTTCCAAAAACAAACAAGATATATCTTCTCATAAACACAAACATAGCTCACGCCTCACAATTATTGTGTTCTTTTAAAATCTGAGATTTGAAAATCTCAAAATTGGGATGGCGGAGAAGTCAGGTTCTAGAAACCCAGCTCAAGGAACTGGAAGTCAACAGCTGAAGCTCAACTGAAAGAAGAGGGACTGTTTTCTCCTTCATAGGAATTTTAAAGAACCGCATAATAAACTTTATTGAAGTCTATAATCAGAATATCATTGAACCAGCACCCTGTTATTGAATATAGTTCAGAGTCTATATTCTTCTAGACTTCGAAATTGAAATTTCTATCTGATGTCCCAACTGAACATGAAGAAGCAAACCCTCTAAAAAGACCAGATATCCCCCTCAATTTGGCGGAAGCCATTACTTACCCCAATGCCACGTGTCTGGTTAGTTTAATATGTCATTTTTCTCATTTATCTCTCTCCAAGCAGAAGTTGACATGTGAGGGGTCATTCTTGCAAAGTTGAGGGGGTAACTGATCCTTTTGCAAGTTGGGGGTGGCATCAGGTATTTGGAGTTTCCAAATGTTGAGGGGCTACTGATGCATTTTGCAATTTCAAATTTTCTAATCCCTCAAGCTCCATCTCGAGTTTGATTACATACCGAGTTGGCTTTTTAGTGTATGCAAAAAATGTTTAATGGTAGAGGGGCCAATACTCCAACCGGATATCCCTATAAAACAATGGATTCACAAAGCAAAAGCTACGAATCAAAATCTCCTCTTTCACTTCATCGGGAGATTTTAAGCTAAAGAATGTATCATCAATTCTTAGTAGGGAAGGATTTGCATTCAAAGAACCAAAAATCTTATCCATCAAAGTTCAAACTAAGCAACAGGTAGCATATCCACAACACAAAGAATGACATAGTTCATAATTCTACAAGTTGCACAAATCATTATTCAGGTATTTCATTTATACGTCAAGCACATATATGGTCAAATACATATAATGTATGTATGGTTTTATTATTGAAAAAAAATGATTAAGTGTATGAACAAACAACTCCTTCAATTTTGGAGGCACAATTTTCTGTCCTATGCTAACAAACAACACAGAAGTCGCCGCTCTTGTGTTTAATCCCAAATTCTTAACATCAAAGGATCTTCAAATTAACGAGAAATCCAGATTATTACCTTCTCCAGTGGATGCCGAAATTAGCAGGAGATCCAATTCTTTTGAGTGCTAATCAAGGCAGACAAAAGCCCTGCTGATGAAATCAAGATAGGTGATGAGAGCTGCCCCTTCCCGCCACGAATATCTGCTAACGCCATGAATCCATCAGCAAAATCCTGCACAATTGAAAGTTTCTTCATCAGCATCTTCTCTTTCAGCTTTCTTATTCTCTCCTCTTCCTGTTGATACCCAATTCCCCTCATAACAGAAACATCAATTGTTGATTCCAAACAAACTTCCTCCTCTTTTAATTTCTTCAAATCCCTAAATTTCAGAGAAATACTCCCTGCATACCCGATAAACTCAGCCCAAGCACTGATTCTCCCCAAGATATTTAGGTATTTGTCATCAATCAAGCCTGCTTTCGCCAACCAAACAAACTGTTCGACGAAATAGTAAAGGCCTTCGCCTCCATAAGCAATGATGGAGAAAATAACCTCTTCTCTAGAATCCAAATGCGAGTTCCTAAAAGCGTTAATGTCCTGAACGAATTTCCCGAGCCGGAACGCTTTGCGACTCAATCCAACGCTAGACTCGAATTTCTTTAGTCGTTTAGCTAGAATTAGGGATTCAGGAAGAACAGAGGAGGCTAAGATGATCTTTGAGGCGTAACGGGAGATTTTGAGGAGCTTGTCGACGCCATCTCGCTTGGCGAGGTAAGCTTCGAGATGAGTGAGAAAGTCTCTCTCTTTTGATGCCGGCGGTCGCGATGGCGTTTTTGTGACTGTTAACGGAGTTATGGCCGAATCCAATGACGGATCAGTGGCGGTTGAAGACTTGGAATCCATGCGCAGATACGAAAGGAGCTAGAGAAATTGGTTGGAATTAGTTAACAACAGTGTTTTAAAAATCGGGCTAGGCGGCGTCCAGTCAGGATTTTTCAAAACCCCGTCTCGATTTTATAAAATCGGGCGGTGTCAGACAGAGGAGGGAAAAATCGGCGTCTAGGCCGTTCTAGGTGTCTTAGGCGCCGATTTTTTAATTAAAAAAAATTAATATTTTAATAAAAAAAAATAACATAAAAGGTTGTGTTTTAAAAATCGGGATCTAGGTGCCGCCTGGGTGGGATTTTTAAGAACACTGCACAGATTTTTTATTATTTTATATTTTTTATATTATTATATATTAAACTGAGTTGTTAATATTATCATTTTATTGTATTAGACTATTAGTATTTATATTATAATAATTATTATATATTATTAAATATTAAAATAATAAAAAAATTGAATCCGCTTAGGCTTCGCCTAGTCCCCGCCTAGGCCCCATCTATGCCTAGCTCCCGCCTAGCGCCTAGCATTTTTTAAAACACTAGTTAACAATGGAAACAAGGAACTTCAAACGACGAACGTATACGGTATTTAGAGAACTTTGAAATATGCGCTTTTTAATGAAAATTAGGTGCTTTTTATCATGTTCTTATTGTTATGCGTGCCCAAATGGATGTTTGAAAACTTTGAAGATTACATGTGAAAAATTATCATTTTAATCATAATTTTATTTTCTCTTTTATATGTTATTATAACATATCAATGTAATATTTAATATTTTTTTTCTAATTTACCCTTATATTGTTTGTCATTATAACATATTAATATAAAATTCAACGTTTTTTTCTTAATAATATATATTTTTATTAGTCTTGATGAAAATCTTAAAACGATAATCTTTCAACACCGAAGGTAATGCTAATTTAGTATTTCAAACTTTCAAGTGGATTCGAATTATAAAATATTTGATTATTTCAGTTTTTGAATCAATTTTAGTTTAGAAAAAATATGAAGCCAAAATAAAAATTTAAAATATCATATATAATATATGGGTCTATTTGACACAACTGTTTGCAATTACAGTTTATAATTCGTTGTTGTTTTTACTGTTCGGTATAACATATTTATAATTCTATGTTTGATAAAATTATTGTATATTATCACTGGTAGAATTACAGACATAATTTAAATCAATTAATAAAATTTAAAGCTAACATAAAATATATATTACCCTATTTTTCCACTTTAAATTCAATTGGTTAGTCCTCGATATTAGGTAATTAATTGCATTTTAATATTAGGATATTGTATTTTTAAAGGTGGTAAAAATTGATCCCATCCAACATTTGTGGATGTACATTTAAACTAATTAATTAAATACTCAAGATTAAATGTGCAATGCACTTCCCCATTTAAAATATTATTATTTTAAGATTTTCATCAAGATAAAAAAAAACATCTCTTACTCTATTAAAATTATAATTCATCTCTTATACTTTATCATAAAATTCTCTTTCTTCTTAAATATTACCTTATAATTCCATTTAATACTTAATCTCTTTACTAATTAATACAAGGGTAAATTAGTAAAAAAATGTTGAATGTTGCATTAATATATGAGAATGACAAACAAAAGGGAAATTTGGCTAAAACGACAATTTTTCGATACCGAAATGAGTAACTTTAATAATAAACGAAGCCAAAAAGGCCATCAATTATGTAATGTATCATTGTGTTTGTGTCATTAGAAGGAAAAACTTGAAAATTGGAAAACAAAGTTGGATATGAATATGTAATGTACTCCCTCCATTTCAAAATAATTGTCGTTTTTAGGTTAATTTAAAAGTTAATCAGATACTTTATTAATTTTGTTATTTTCAACGTGCATTGAATAAAGATAAAAAAGATAAAAATTTTAAAAAGGTACGTTGTAATCCTAAAACGATAATTATTTTAAAGTGTTATGCTAAAACGAATTTTGAGATGGAGGTTGGGTTCTGTTCCTAAAATCAAGGAACGACGTAGTTTAGTGTTTGGATACAGAGAGACAATTGCCGCCACGAAAAGTACTAAACAGACCTCGCACTAATCCTATCAATCACCCTTCCAATTCTCTGAAGCTTTTTCTTCTCTTCTCTCTCGTGGCTGCAGCTGTCGTCGCCGGAGCGAGTTACTGAAGATTATTCCCTTCTTCTTCAACTCCGGCCTGACTCCAGCAGGTTTTGGGATACATGCCTTATTGTTATTCGTTTCTTATGATTTGATTTTTTTTTTTTTGGTGAATTCGGTAATTGTAGATTGTTAATTTGGTCAACTGGAACCTTTCATGATTACTGTTTCTATGTAGTATTAAATTGCATGAGGCGAGACGGTTTTCCGATTTATTGCTTAGAGTTTGTGAATTTTGTTATTGATGCATTGCTTCGGGTACCATTCCTTGCGTTATTGACTTATTGCTTTTGCAGAGGAATTTGTGTGAGTTGTTCAAATATCTATTGCACTTTTCTTTTTCTCCTTTTAAAGGCAATAGCCCTTTGTTGCAGGGTAGGGTTCATGAGCTTTCAAATAGTAGGAGTTCTTCTGGGTTGCAAGATTTTATTCTTTAAGCCATTGAAGCCATAGGTAGTTATAGGAATTCCAAGAATTACATGTTGAAATGTGAAAAACACCACTTTGAACAATAAGCTATAAATAGGATAAATAAACCATCTAAATGAGGCTCCCAGCAAGTCAAGCCTTCCAAATCAGCTCAATTAAGAATAAGGAATCATATTATATTATTTTCAATTTTTTTAAAAAATTTATGTATTATCGGTTACTATAGTGGGTTAAAATCCTGGATTGTGAAGTGGCTGTATCTTTCAGTAGCTTTAAGCTTTCATATGGAAATTTAATTTCTTGTCATCTCTGACTTATATCAAAAGAAGTGGAATTGACAACGGAAATTGATAGTTTTGACCATGCTTCTTTTGATTGGTTTAATTGATATTTATTAACAATGAAATATTAATGATGCTAACATAGTATCTTCTGCATCTTTTTGTTTGCCTTTCTTCAATATTCTACATTGTTTAACAGATTATGGTTGCTAAATTTGTGTTTTCCTTGAAAGATTTGATTTTATATAATTGGACGACCTATTGTGTTTGTTTAGGGCTTACGGTTGTTTGACTGATTTGTTGTATTTTTAAAAGATCTTTGATGGTGAGTAAGCTTTTTATTTATTTAGAACTTCTTGTGCCTACATGGAGCTTAGTATTGCGAAAGAAATATATGCTGGTTCCAGTGTTTTGGGGATTTCTGTATCTCTTTAGCAAGGAAACTATATTGAATATGGTTTCACTAGTACTGAAGTAATATTTTAGTATGTCCTTTGTGGATTTTTTATTAGTTTTTCTGGTAGATTTTTTTTCCTGAACACCTTGTTTTTCTAAATTTCTAGATTGGTGTGATGTTGGCGTTCTCTACAAGCACCGTTGGCATCCTACCTTCACCCACACCAGGTATTTTCCCGTCTATTTAGTTAGGGAACAGACTAACACCATTTAAATAACCGCTGAAAATGTGCTAATAATCTAATATATTGGTGTGGATTTGAATAAGTGAAATGTGGGCTGGAAATTCAGAGCACTGCTGAAGGTCAATTGTGGAGGCATTGCTCTTGTACATAGCATAAATGGATTACTGTTTTATTTTTGGAATCACCCAGTTAGAATGGTTGCTTGCTTTCACAAAAATAAATGTAGGACTTGATAATATAGATGACCAGTCTTCTTTATGATCTATCCTATTTTATCTTGTGTAATTGTTTGGTTAGATAAATCTCAGGGGAATATGCATTTAGAAATTGTAACTACAAAGATATTAGACCCACTTGCTTGGTTGGATATTAAAGTCTTCTTCTGCTAAGTAAATCTCATATCTTAGGTTATAACTACTTGTGTAAGACCTATCTAAACTTGTGCAATTCATATACTAGTCTATGACATCAATAAGCTGATGGGTGCCGTCATTATATTGTTTTCAGATAATTATTATGTTCAATTAATTCATTACAAGTGCAATATACTAAGTATTAATTTCGCAAACTACACTCTATGTAGATAAAGCAAGAAGCGGAATCAGGGATCAAACTATTCAAGCAAGCTGTGTCAGTGTTTCTTCACAGTTTAGAACTTGTAATACCTTGAGTAGCTGTTACAAGCATACTGTTTCTGGCCCAATTGGGCATGCGACAGAGTTGCGCATTATTAATGGAAGATGCAATAGAAAGCGATCTGCTTCTGTTATCTGTTCTGCCGCGATGGTGAGATTTCATGTATCTTATTATGTCTTTTGGTTAGTTTTTCCTTCATAAATTATTTTTCAAGGACAATTTATGCTATAGCATGTCGGATTTTGTGTATTCTGGCGATGAATTGGGTAAAACAAATGACATCTTCGCATGCCTAATTTGCTTTCTTTGCCTGCAGTTAAAGAAAATTTGGTGATAGAAAATATCAAAGAGATTCTTTAAGCAATAAGCTTTTTAACATTTATCATCTTTGTGAATTTTATATAACAATATCTGGTAATTGCTTTAACTTTTTAAATGGTAAATTTGAATAGTAATGAAGGGAATATTAATTTAAATTAGGCCAAGAATCAGTTATGCAGATGATCCAATATGCCTAGTTGATCTTGATTCATTAATCATTTCATTGGAGAAACATTGACCTAAGTTTGGAATACACTGACTTTTTTTTTTGTAGAATGCTCGATGCTCCGCTTCAGGGCAAACTCAGACTGTTACTCGTGAGGCACCAACAATTACAAAGGCTCCTGTACGAGGTAATTTGTTTTATAAATAGATATTCATAAATTCTCGAACAAGGGATGCAGTTATTTTGTATTTTTATTAACCATCCTTCAAAAATTCAGATAAAAATGAACAAGATTACCCATTTTCGTGACATAATTTATTATCGAGATCCTCTATTTGCACACCACATTTTACTTTTTTTGAAGTTTGCCCTACTTTGTACAGTCGATTCATTTTGAATCAGTTCACTTCAAGTTCAATTTTTTTCTATGATGGCTTACAATGGTCAATGACATTTCAGAACCAACACAAACACCGAAAATTGATGACGGGGGACCTGGACTTCCTCCTGGCGATGATGATGGTGGTGGAGGTGGCGGAGGTGGTGGAGGAAACTGGTCTGGTGGATTCTTCTTCTTTGGTTTTCTTGCTTTTCTGGGATTCTTAAATGATAGAGAGAGTGACGAATAGGAGAAGATTAATGGAGACGATGTACAATCATTTTATTTTCTTTTCGGCTCACTTCTGCCTTTTTTCACTTTGTTGATTTACATTTTGGACCGATGCGTTGTTTTGCATTTGAATGAGATGGACAAATGATTCATTTTCTTGGTTTGGCAAGAAAAACAAAAATTCGGGTCATTTAATCGGGTTAAAAACCCGAATTAAACAGGTAGGGTAGGGTCATAAAAATAATGGGCCTTGGGAAGAGCCCATAAAGAAAAAAGAAAAAGAAGGAGCCGTTGGTTAGGCAACAACATTTATTTTGGGGTTGAACTTTTCTTGGTGAGACTTCTTTGGATTCTTTTTGTTAACGGTAAGGAATGAATTTCCCCACCCAACACAACACCATACCACTCACTATCTTTGAATGTGACTCTATGCCTAAGTTTTCTTCTTGATTCCCATTTTACCCCCTTTTTACCTTTTTTTTAATGATTCCATTAACCAAAGTGGTGGTTTCCATCATTTGCTTTTCCAAATATTAAGATTCTTGGTAATGGGTACAATCTCCTTTTTGGTTTGGTTTCAAATCCTTATTTTAATTCCTACGTGATGATTAGGATTAGGCTTATTCAATTCACTAATGATCTTGCCTAGGTAGTTATGATTTTGAATAGAACACTTTATTGTATTTAAATTAGGGATCATAATCATTATTTTTGGACGTATTTTCCTTTCATTAATGCACTGTCACAAACATCACATCCAGTTAGTTAAGAACAACATAAAGGAAAGGGAGATTTTACCCAAAAATCCAGTTTAATTGGAATTTTACAAAACAATCACATGATATATATAGATATCGATGTTTAAATATTAGTCTTCAATCACTTACATTCATAATTTACATCATTGTTTATCTAAAGAAATACTTAAGTTTTTACTAAATTTATATATATAAGTATAAAGACTAAGCAAGCACGTATTATGATAAACGTGCAACTTCCAACAAATTATATGTTTCATAAAATAAACATAACTTTGGATTATACTAATAACATTATTAGCTACTAATAATTGAGTTACCTTCAAATTATATTACAAATATTGATTAATGCAGTATGTATAGGGATGTCAACGGGTCGGGTTTGGTGCAGGTAGTACAACCCCCATTCCGCATCTAATACTTTTCGGGTGCGGGTTCTGGGATTCCCCATTAATGTTTTGGGGATTTTTCCACATCATTCCGCACCCGCGCGGGTATCAACTGGTAACGGGTAATCCCCACCCAACAATAAAATTTCAAGTAATGAAATTTAATAAATACAAGCATCATTCATTTTCATATTAAAATGGTAAACCGTAACTAGTGAAAAAATATCATTTAAAATAATATTTCAAGCACCTACTAACTAGGGAATAAATAATACGGTTGATATTTTTATTAATATATACACACACATACATATATATATATAATACCGGGTATTTTCACGAGGATCTATTCGGGAGCGGGTCAGGGATCCCCACGGGGCGGGTATAGCTCCACCCAAATTCCGTCAACTTTTCCAACAGGGCGGTATAATTTTTCCCATTTCCATCCCCGCGGGTGAAAAATTTCGAATTTTTCCTCAAACCCATCAGTTCGGATATCACGGGTTTCAGATAATTCCCACCCCATTGACATTCCTAAGTATGTAATTAAATGCTTTGTATGCAAATTTATTTAAACAACAAAATCATATACTAGAAAGGAAAAATTCAGCCAACACCACATAATACATTTGTCTTGAAGGAAGGGCATTGTTATTCCAAAACAAAACAAAAAGGAGGGTAAATTGGGAATTGAACAAAAACGAAAGATTAGATAACCGGTAATTACCGGTATCCAACCCATTTCAAGTTTCGGTTTTTTAAAACCTCCAAAATCCCGTTCGTTTTTTTTTGTCTTCTTCTTCCTTCTTCTAATTTCTGCTCTGTTTCTCTCCTCCATATTCTCTTCCACACCTCTCCTCAAAACCCTGCTTTAAATCATATTCCTCTCTCGTTCCCTCGCACAAATCGTCATTTTCATTTACAGAGAATTCCAATTCCCACATTGCACAGTTGAGGTTGAGTAGGAAATTTTTCGATTTGAAGCTGAAATTAAGCACAAACCGCGCACATTTAACAATGTCTGTTGCTACCAAGCCTCAATCTACTGCAAAATCAGGCTCCTACCACCGAGCGATACTTGGACCTGCCGGAAATAGGGTTAGGGTTTTGGATGAGTCTAGAAGGAAAAGTGAGGTTCTGAAGAAAGCGCCGCAGAGGCCGAATAAGCCTCTGGAGAAGGCTGTGGTTTCTGAGATGCCTCAGACTGTCGTTGAGAATAATTTGTCGGTGGATAGCTCGTGCTCTTCCGATTCCAACTCATCAGCGTCTTCTTCGAGTAAGTTTTCGGCCAAGACGGCAAGTCCGAGGAGGACTGTGAAGAAAAACGGATCGAGAACTGTTAAATTCGTTCCACACGGTGGCGAGTTCCCTGCAGTTTCGCCAAAGCTGGACGTGGCGGCCAAGAGGTGCGATTGGATCACTCCGAATTCTGGTGAGTCTCAAGTTAATTAAGTTTAAACGCAACAATTTTTCCATTTCTGTTTGTTTGGGCGGAGGCTATTAGTGTTAAATTAGTAAATCGAGGTAAAGACGTTGAGTATAACGATTAATTTCAATCCTGAGAACTAGTAAGGAAGAAGTTCAACAATAACCACAAGTCTGAGGATTATACTCGATGGATGATGCTTCTGATATCCTTGTTGAGGAAACTTTGCTTTCCCCCTGCCTTGTTTAAGTATTTCTTCCCAACTATTATCACTTAAAAGCCTTGTCTATATGGATTTTCTTCTGGGTAAAGGGTCAATTTTGCTCTACACTTGGGTTGGAGAAACAATTATGTTCAAAGATGAACTATATGCGTTTGCATAAGATTGGTTCAGGACCATTGGATGAGCACCACATCAGTGCTATAGTTGACGTGAAAATAATGTAATGGTCCATGGCAGTATATTAGAAAGTTACCAAATTTTTTTGATGGTTTTATGTCCGATTTGACCAAAATGTCAAGTTGATGACCATATTGAAGGGCAAAATTAACCATTTCATCAATTGTAAACACTATCATTATACACAAATTTAGCATATTCTCTTGTGTATCGAATTCAATGTCTGTTTGACATAGAATTGAATTCTTTACTAAAAAATGAATTCTTGCACTAACAGCGATTGAAGTTAAGCCCTCTTGTTTGGGACAATGTTAAGCTCCGTAATTTTTTTGACTGATCTCATATGTAATGTTTTATTAGGAAAGTCATTTCTGAGTCTTGGTGTCATACTCACAGAATAGGGTAGAGCAGATATATGTACAGGCGATAGGCTAGTACATAAAATAAGAATAGAGGAGGCATACATCTCCTACTGCTATGCTAACTGCCAAATTTTTAGAGTACATTAATGAACTCACTGAAAGGTGATAAATTATTGGTTCAGGTTTCGTTTTGTTGCTTTCTAATTTAGGTGGTCCGTAGCCTTTATATCTCATTGATGCCTATGACTAACATATCAATGTGAATAGCCCAAGTAGCATTTGCCTGTCCACTAAACTAGGTGAACTGCGAGTGGGATAGTTGAATAGAATTTAATGAGGATAGTACAGATTCAGTTGTTCTTCAACAACACAACAACTTTTACCGCCAAGTTTTAAATGCAATGATGAATCATTCAAAATGTAGATTCTTTATTTTTTCTGTAGATTGTTAACTCACGTTAAGGGGATCACAACACAAAGCCAGCTTGACTAAGTTCTGGTTATATTTAGCTAAAGAAGACCTTTTTCCCGTTGTTTGACATGGCTGGCATCTAAATCTAATTAGTCAAGAGAGGGTGTGTTATAATCTTTATATGTGGTCTATAAACTCCACATATGATAAAAATGCAACAAATGTTACATTTGTGTCAAAGAGTCGTGTTAGGCGAAGTGTAATTGTAAACAACATTTTGATTATGACCCTTAAATTTAATAAAAAAAAAAAAATTCACGCATTTACTCTGATTCCATGTGGTAAAACATTTTATTTGCTTGTAATCTTTGAATCAACTCAGTTTTGTATTATTGTTAGGCTCCTGTACTTTTTCCAGGTTACTTTTGAGTTTTGATTTTCAAGTTGACTCAACCTTTGACTTGCCTAACTGGAAAGTCATACTTGTTAAAATTCTAAAATTCATACTTTATTACCTTTCATCAACAGATTTACTTTATGCATTTTTTTTCCTTTGTATAGCTTAATTATTTGGCCCTTGTGCTTTTTGCAAGCAGATCCACTTTATGCGACTTTTCATGATGAAGAATGGGGAGTTCCAGTTCATGATGATAAGAAACTGTTTGAGTTACTTGTATTTTCACAAGCATTAGCAGAAATGACCTGGCCTGCTATTCTTCACATGAGACACATTTTCAGGTATTTTACTAACTGCTTACCTCTCTTCGATTCCTGTTGACAATTTTTTGCTAATATTTATTGTTGGAATCGCATTTCAGGGAACTTTTCAACAACTTTGACCCATCATCTGTTGCTCAGTTTACAGAGAAGAAGCTGCTATCACTAAAAGTCAATGGGAATTTGTTACTCTCCGAACCAAAGCTACGAGCAATAGTTGAAAACGCTAAACTGGTGCTCAAGGTAAACGTGGCTGGTCATGACATTTGAAGGGCTCTATACAAAATGAGAAAAATGACCCTTTAAGTTAAGAAAATTACGTTAAAATTGAATATATTCTTATAAATTTTGAATATAAAAAGTACCATTTTGTTCAAATAGAGTAAATTTAAAAACCTTCTTAAACCTTTTATATATAATCATGTAAATAAAAAAGATTGGGCCTAGTTTGGTTGTGTGCCCTAGTCCGTCGCATTCCTGGCCCATATTGACAATGTAAAGTTCAAAACTTTGACTTATTTCCACTTGTTCCTTGAATTTTCAGATTCAACAGGAATTCGGATCTTTGAGTTCGTATTGCTGGCGGTTTGTGAACCACAAGCCGCTACGAAATGGGCACCGCTATGGGCGACAAGTACCGGTCAAGACCCCTAAAGCAGAAGTCATAAGCAAGGACCTAATGCAGAGAGGTTTCCGTTGTGTGGGACCAACGGTTGTATATTCGTTCATGCAAGTGGCAGGGATTGTTAACGACCATCTTGTAAGTTGCTTCAGATACCACGAGTGCAATTCGGAGGTCAAACCGAAATGTAATCCGACATTTGAAGACAAAGAGACTGTAAAATTGGAGAAAATATGTTTATCTGAATGACTGGATTGATTGGCTGAATCGGCTTTTAGTCGAACTTAACACGAGGAGCAGATGTTTTCGGTAATAATCTAGTGTTTTCTTTGTATGCTGTGTTGTGTTTGTAGAATTGATCAGTTAGCGTAGGTAAAATTCTTGTACTTGTTGTGTATTGTGGTTGTTTGTGAACTAGATTTTACTGTAACGAGAAATTCATGTTTATTGTTACATCAATTGACAGTAACAATAGCCTAACACTCATGACTTTGAGATAACTCTGTTGAGATAGGATGTCTTGGGATAACTGTGTATTTTCTGTTTCTTCATCATCATTTGAAGGGAAAAGATAAGAGAAAATTATAAGACAAATAATTTTATTTATTTTCTGAACAGCAATATACATTATTGGTCCACTGAATTATACATTAGATGCCTGAACCGATTCAGTTTTATTTTGAGTACCTATGTTGCCATTTAAGTTGAACGACCAAAAATATTTCTACATGTTACACTATTTAAAAAATTTCCATGCATAGAGAAATGTATTAATCAGAACACAATTTTGAAGATTTGAATTTTTGAAGTGTTAAAAGTTATAGTTCTATTACCTAAATGAAGCTTGCTAGATTCAAGTAAAATTAAGGTTGAATTTCTGATATGTAAGATCGAAATAAATAATTAAATGTAAATGTGCAATGTGTTAAAAATATTGATCAAGGAACAATTGAAATGCATATTGCCATAAACTCATACGGAGAAGTCTATGTATAACAAAGTTTACAAATCAACCATGAGAAGCTATTATTTTGTTGAGAAAAAAACGTTAATACGTGAATACACGAGACGAGATAGATAATAAATCGCCAGAAAACTTTCTTTTATGGTGCATTACAAAAACACGGTATGACAAGTGAATCATGGTAGGTTTCTCAAACATCCAAGCAGACAAGAGCACATGGGAGTTAATGATAAGAAAAAACAGAATAGAAATCTCCAAATAAGAGAATAATAAGATCTCTTCCAATTTGCAGCCGACTTCCTTACATAACATAATAAACCAACTATTTAATAAAAGTTATTAAAATCACCTCTTATCAAATAATAATACACATTCCCCTTTGTTTATTTCTTCATGTCTCTACCAACGTGGGGCTTGTCGGCCAATGCCAGCCCCCCCCTCTATTCAATCAATTCATATCCAGGGTAAGGTTTTCATCCTAAACTGTTTTTTGGAAGTTATGCTCACGTACTTTTTGGTAAATTACTAACAAAACTTTAATTACTAGGCTTACCCCATATTAAGTTTTGAAACTATTCTTGATGTGCCTTTTTAGGATTGAATTTAGTTAGACCCTTCTTTAATCCTTTCAACTAGGCACAGAATTATATAACAAAGAGGAAGGAGCTATTTGGTCTTTATAGGTACCTTGTATGATCAGATAGGTCAAAAAAATCAGAGTTAGGTATTAATTGGATACATTATAAAGCCACATTTCAACGTCACCAATCACAAATCGGCAAGTATCAATTTGAACTACTTTTGACCTTAAATGCTAAAATTGACAGTCAAACTTGTTTTTGGAACTCCAGTTACAACTAATCCCCAAAAGGAAATTATTATGAACAAGAAAAGCATAAAACATTGAAACAAGGCACTTGAGCAAAACAAGTTGAGTTCAGTTTCCTCGCAAAGTACATCCATCCATTGACATGGAAAAGCATCAACATTTTTTTCGTTTTTTACGAGGTTTTATCCCCGTCTGTAAGAGGAAAATCTCTTTATAAGTACCCACATTTATCTACATGTAATATTGCTAGTGAAATCATCACAAACAACTAAAAAGCTAGTTGAATTCGACTCTGAAACGACTAAAGAAGAATGGAACTAAACAAACATAAGATAACCGAGACTGATTCGAACTACGCATTTCTGACCAAAGCAACAATTGTTCAGCAATTGCACTGCAGATAAAATCTTCCTGATTTCACCGTTTCACCCTCATAATAACATCTTCCCGGTTCTGGCGCTTCTTTGCCATGGTTCACTGTAGTACATGGCCCGAGTTAATTCCGAGCTTTGCTTCCAAGAGTGAGTTCTAAATCATCCATTCCTACCTCATGGATTCTTTCTCCTTCCCATGGTTTTACCTGTCCACTTCCACTTCCACTCCCAAACTCGAACTCCATACTCCTTCCATTCTCTTTTATCACATTGCTAGACAATATTTGTTCAGCGACAGGTTTCACGAGATTATACGTCGGCGAAGTTGGAATCGCAGACGCAAACTTCTTAAAGCTAATCCATTGCCCGGACTCGACGGTTGAACTATCGGACTCGTCGCATTCGGGAATAGTCGCCGGAGCATGGAACGGGCGGTGAGTTGGACTGGCCGGGGCAGATACAGCGTAGAAAGGGTAATTCAAAGAGGCCATGGATTGCTTGGCAATGAATTCCCAGTTGGGGATCGGCTTTGGGTTTCTCGAGGTCGGGGACGAGAGGGGTGGCGTTACGGGGGCGCTGTTGGAGATTCTAAGAGGCGGGAGAGATGAATGGATGTTTTGAAGGAACGGGAGATGATTAGATGGGGCAGTATTGTCATTTCTGGATGGGCTAGGGAATGAAGATGATGAGGGACTGACTTGGTATGAAGGGATTGGACTGGGGAATGCCGAGGAAAGTGGGCTTGGATTTTGGGAAGAATAGGGAGTGATTCTTGCAGAAGATCCTACAATATCAATTGGAGGTGGATGACATCCCTGGTTCAACAAATCACATGGTGATTCCTTGTCAGATTAGAATTACCATTGAATAAAAAGTAGAACAAGTCACAAATTGCACAGATACGTTCTATAGAGAAAATTACAGTTTAATTTCAAAAGAACAGGTGATCTAACAAATTCTTAAGAGTTCATCAAAATTTACAACTAATAACAGAGATTGAGCAAGTCACCAACTGCGCAGGCATACTTTTTAGAGCAAATTACAGTTATCGATTTTCCATTGAAACCTAGTCACTGGATCTTCTCTAATAGACGAAATTAAGAGAAAACAAAGCGATATAAACAATCTATAACGCATAAAAAGAAAATAGAAACTTGATCCAACAATAAAACCGCAAAAATTACCAAATCAAAAGCAAAAATACGATAAATCTACGAAAACCAGCACAGATCGAATCTAAAAACGCATAAGATGGAAAAAACTACCTTCCGGTAAGTAGTACCATCAGCTTCAACAATCCAACCAGCTTCAGAACACAAGGCCTTCAAAACTTCATTATTATCGCAGTGTTTGGGCAAATTGAAATTACCTTGAGCTCTCAAACCAGAGAAGATCTTAGCAGCAATAGCTCTTCGTCTCCTTTCTCTCCTCCTATTGTTCTCCCTCTCCCTCCAGGACGGCTTCCTCCTGGGTGCAGCTGACGTCGAAGTAGCACCGTCTGACGTCATTTCCCGGCAACAAAAAGGCCCTCACCAATCTCCGATTACAGTTGAGGATGAGTTGAAAGCCCACAGCAAGGAAAAGGGAAGGAAGAGGAGGAGGAGGAACAGTCACGAGGAGTACGCTTTTCTGCAATAAAGAATCTCTCGTTGTGTGCGAAGACTGAGCAAAGAAAACAAAGTTTGTTTTGTAGAGACGATTTTATGGTGTGCTCAACTCCACTTTAATCTTCTTCTCTTTAACTCCTTATCATCGTTGGTTTTTCGCACTTTTTATAATGTGAGCTCATAGCGTGTTAGGCTCTTATTTTTATTTTAAATAATTATATTGTTTTATCTTATTTATTAGATACTGTTGTCATTTATAGTTATCATAAAACAATAGCTACATATAGCTCATCTTGATGTTCAATTCACACAAGCCTCGTAATAACATGTTGATTGTTTTTTTGTTATTGATAATTTTTTATTGATTAATCATGTACTTATAATGGTTATTTTCTCTTGATTTTTTAAACGGTCTCTTAGAATTTTTAATTGGTGTAACTATTACATTTTATCTTAATTTTCACATTTATTAATCATGAAAGAGACCACATATTAATTAAAATTATAATTGATATTCATTATAAAATTTAGAGGATAAATTAATCATTTAACGATGTAATAAATTTTTATATTAGTTTTGATAATAGAAAAACCATAACCACACTTAAAAAACATAGGGAGCATTTAAAGTAAAAACATATTTATTTTTACAAACACCTTTTAGTTTAATGATTATTGTGTTATTTATTTGAACAAGTAACTCTGAAGCAACTGAAAGTGATGTTTTTATAAAATGATTAAGTGTGACTAAACATTTAATACAAAATACGCCTGAAAGTTTTTCCAAACACCTACCATATTATGAGATCAAATACAAATAACTCACATACAATTTTTTTTTTAAAAAATTACGTAGCAAAGAAAAATTACTAGCTCAACATACTCATATATAAACTCGAACTTGTGAACCTTTAAAATGTATATTTAATATGCATTACAAACCTGAGAAGGTGTGTGAACGATATAAATTAGAAGTATACAACACACTATTACCTCATATATACCGAAACTGAATAGTCAATCATCAATTCATCACTTTTACGTATAAAAGCATGGTTTTGAAAACCGGACCAGATCGGAACCAGCCACTGGTCCGGTCGGTTTTCACCCGGTTCAACGTCTGGTCAAAGATCGGATATTGACCGGTTGAACCGGTCGGTCGGACCCAGTCGAACCGGAAATCGGTTGCTCCAACTGACCGGTTCACTTATTCTTGTTCAAAATAATGTTTTTTAAATTTTTTGCAATAGGTAGGAATCGAACTCATGACCTTCAGCTTATTATTCATTATGTCTACCATTCAACTACAACACTTATTTGATACATATTTGTATTATATTTCTTTTATAATATCTATATAAAATTTTTACTTAGTTTTAAATTACCTATTTACTTTATTTATTTAGTGTATTGT
>CATIWQ010862004.1:0-10509 GCA_949673415.1 Euphorbia schlechtendalii | reverse complement strand
AATATCGTGTATAATCACTGGATCTGTGATATAACGCTATTTAGTGAGCCAACATTTTTGGAATGGTAACTTGCTAAATGTGGCTATGTGAGAGCGACCCGTACTAAGCATAGTATTGATGTTGTCCAGGTTTATATAATTATCTTAATTCGTTTGTGCTAGGTTTAAAAAAGTCATTTCATGTGTTGCTCTGTGGTGAATAATTGAACATCTGAGTATTTAGAACCGAGTCTGTTAGATTAGTTTAGTGAATCGTAACATTTTTGTTGAACTTGCATGCTTTCTCTGCTATCCTTATTTTGTAAGGAAAATCTATATATTTAGGTTCTCTAATCTTTCATACCTATATTTACTCATCTTTCATTCTAATCCTTCTTTCCTAACCTTTATTTTAATATATTTTATTTTCTTTATTTTATCTTCCTTTTCGATCTTTAGAACTAGTTCTTCCCTGTGGGATTGATATCTTTTAAAACTACATCGCAATTGTATACTTGCAATTATCATCATTTTTCTATTTGATAAGAGGTACTGACAACACCTATACTTTTTCGTGAACAAGTTTTTGACACCATTGATATATAGCCGAATCTTGTGAACAAACTATTAAACTTATTAGTAGAAAAGTGAAGAACAAGTTTTTGGCGTTGTGTCGGGGAAGGCAATAGTATTCTAAAGATCAAATTTCCGGGGAAGACAATTGTGTCCTAATTTCTGGAAAACGAGCAATTTTATTATATATGTTATATAGATTTATTTTCATTGTTATTATTTATTATTATTTTTATTATCTTATTAACATATTCTTCTTGCTTATTCATTGAGTTTTCTTTCTAGCATGTGCATGCCAAGTACGCATAGTTCGGGAGAAAGTTTAGCGTCTTTCGAATCAGAGATAGAATGATTTGGTAGGGCAAGGAAACAAAAATATAAGAGACAAGAGAGAAGAATGGTTGCCGGTCAAGTTGAAAACCAAATCCAAACCCAATTGAAGATCCACCCCAACCAAGGTTTATGGATTATATTATCCTCGACCATCAGTGGTAACAATCAAGGAATTGCTAGACCATCGATTGATGCTAATCAATTTGAAATAAAACCAGCATTACTTCAAATGATTAGCAACAATGTGCAATATTATGGCCTACCCAATGAAAACCTGAATTCTCACATTGCAAACTTTTTAGAAGTCTGTGATACCTTCAAAATGCCCAATATTCCTAATGAAGCAGTTAAACTTCGCTTATTTCCATTTACACTCATGATAAAGTGAAAGTTTGGTTGAATTCATTACCCCCAAATTCAATCACTACTTGGAAGCAATTAGCCCAAGCCTTTCAGACTAAATATTTTCCTTTGGCCAAAACTGCAAGACTCATTAAAGAAATCACTTCCTTTATCCAGAAAGATAGTGAATCCTTATACGAAGCCTGGGAACGTTATAAGGAACTTCAACGAGTTTTTCCTCATCATGGTTTACCTCAAAATATTATTCTGCAAACTTTCTACAATGGTATAAATCATGCAACGAGAGGAGCAATTGATGCTATGGCTGCGGGATCTCTTATGAAGAAAACTAGTCAAGAAGCTTTTGAACTTTTGGAAGATATGGTAAGCAACAATAGTATGTGGCCAGTGGACAGAGCACAAGTAAGTATTACTAATTCTACTCATTCACATGCTTCATCTTCATCTTCTAGTTCGGTTAAAAAGGTCAATGAATTAGATTCTATTTCTATTATGCAAGCACAAATATCTGCTTTATCTAACAAAATAAATAACATGCATATAAGTAAGAATAACCCTTTGACATGTGAAAATTATGGTCAAATAGGACGTACATCTTTTGAGTGTAACTTTAACCCATGTGTAGGGGAGCAATTAAGTTATGTTCAAAGTCAAGGAAATTCTTATGGCAATAATGGGAATAACTACATAAATTCTAATTAGAAATATGGTGATAATCAACAAAAGAATTACCAAAGTACTGATAGAATAGGGCAGTTAACAAGTAAATTAGACAAATTTCTAGAGGGAGTTTGTAATAAGCAATCAGAGTCGGAAAAATATTACAAAAAGTTAGAGAATAAGATGGATCAAATGCTTAAAAATCAATCATCTTCTATTCATAATTTGGAAATACAAATTGGTCAATTAGCGAGTTCTATTCCATCTAGAGGAAAAGGTAATCTACCTAGTAACACAGAAGGAAATCCTAAGGAAAATGTGCATGCTATAGCCCTTCGTAGTGGTAAATTATTAGATGAACCAAATTCTTCGAGTATGCTTGCTAATAATGATGTTGTTGAAGTACCAGATGAATATGCGATTAAATTTGATGAAAATGCAGGAGTGAATGAACAACCTAATCCGGAAAGGTTAGTCCCCCTCAACCACCATTTCCGAATAGGATGAAGAAGAAAAACGAGGATAAGCAATTCATCGATTTCATCAACAAACTTAAAGGTCTGGAAATAAATCTTTCATTTATTGAAGCCATTACTCAGATTCCTAACTACGGCAAGTTTATCAAAGAACTTTTATCTCGAAAACGTAGTTTAGAAGGAATATCAAAAGTATCTTTAACTGAAGATTGTAGTAAAATAATAACTGCTACAACGCCCACTAAACTAAAAGATCGAGGAAGTTTCACAATTCCGTGTAAACTTGGAAACATTTCTTTTCGAAAATGTTTATGTGATCTTGGCAAATGGTTTACAGCAATGAAGTTAGAGATAGACTACATGTACAAAAATCAAGTTTGGAGCTTGGTTGATGCTCCAAGTGGGATTAAGCCCATAGGATGTGAGTGGGTTTTCAAGAAGAAAACTGCCATAAATGGTATTGTGATTACCTATAAAGCAAGGCTAGTTGCAAACGGTTACAGTCAAAAGGAAGGTATTGACTATGATGAAACCTTTTCACCAGTAGCCATGTTAAAGTCTATCAGAATACTCTATGCCATCGCTGCTCATTATGATTATGAGATCTAGCAGATGGATGTGAAAATAATGTTACTTAACAAGATAGGGATGTATATATGATACAACTTGAAGGTTTTACATCTCAAAAGGTTGCTAGGTCTTTCTCAAAGTACATACATCGGTATTAGGTTCAAGCTTACCAAATGAACTTTTATGACTTAGTTTATTTCTATTATGGGACTTTAATGACTTTTATGTTAACAACATTGCAATGTAGGAAAAATGTTTGAAAATTTGTAAGTATCGCTTTATGTCAAGAGGGTTAGTGGTGACTATTCAGATTTAAAATATGTGTTTTTAGCAACATAAACTATATACTTGGAATTTTTTAGAACTTAAAATTAGTCTGAAAGGTGTTCAAACAATTTAAGTTAGTTCTCCTTCACCGGGATATTATTTTACTAATTTTAACCATTCCCCTTTCGGAATGGGTTCAATAATATCATTTTATTTGTTTTATTTCAATCCAGATTTATTTCACTAATATTGTCATGTATTTGCGTTAGGAAACCATGACGAAGGGAACCTGAGTACTCAAATAACCAACCCGACAAAATAATCACATGGGGCATTTTTACTAAATAAAAATGATTAACATTATGTGTATAAAATGAACCTTTTTCACATAAGATTTTTTAAATCTCTCATTTTTTTTAAATTAGACAGCTCGGGTCTCGCAAAAAATCAAATCAAACATAATTGCGACTACTTATGATGTGCAATATTATTTGTGCTAAACTTTGTGGATGCAGGTAGATTAGGGTTAGATGATTGTTAGGATTTAATTTCCTTTGGGTATTACATTTAATTTTGAAATCAATTAAAATATTCATTAGATATCGATGTACTCTAGGCGATTGTGTTGGTCCTTAAACAACAATAGAGGGGGGGGGTGAATGCAAATCTTTGTTACTTTTTAGGATTTATAAAATTTTTTGCCAAGTTAAGTTTTTATATGCATGCTGAGTTGATATAAAAACTTTATAAATTGCTCAGCTTCACTGGTACAGTTTATCTACAATCTCTTGCTTAATACTCGACTCAGCTAGGATAGGTTTTTCAAGCGAAAATACTTAACAGAGATAAAATGATGAATGAGCTGAACACGGTAAAAGCTAAAAGCGAAAGTTTAGAACTTCAACACCTATTACAAACAAATTTGAAATTGTTGTTTGCTGATTGCTTGAATTTGGAATTTCTTGAAGCTAGGAGTAATATCGCAGAGTTTTAGCTCTTAAAAAAATTCTAGGTGATTCACCAAGTTTGAACGTCTGCTTCAATCTTCTATTTATACTTGAAGCATTGCGAAGTAACCGTTGCAAACTTTTCATCCTTGCAGTTCTTCAATTTCTCTTCTCTTCATATCTTTTGAATCTTCCTGTTGAAGACAGATTCCAAGAAGTTTAGAGATAGAAATTTAAAAGTCGAGGCGCGATAAACTTCTATCGATAAAATCTTGTTTATCTTCAAGCAATTCAGTTTGAGAGAGGCGCGCGAGAATGCAACATGGAATCTTCAGATTGGTTGACATTGCTGAAGTTGACAAAGTCGAGTGGAGACACTAAGAAATGGCCCATATCAGAAATTCCTTTTATCTTGGACGTTAGTGAAAGAACCTCGACATTCCGTACTGACACCTTTTGTCTTGTGAGGACCACTGGAAATCTTCTTTAATTTTAGCGCCTTTTATCCTGAAAAACATCTAATGAATATTCTGTTTCTCACAGAAAATGTTAGTAGCACATGTGTCATTTAATTCTCTAAGTGCCAAAGAAAAAAGCTTTTAATAAATAAAAGCTAACTCAACACAGTTGAGTTGATATACTTCTAAACTACGTAATACTTAGCACAGACTCAACTTTTCCTACTCTAAGCCATAACTTAATTAATTACTCAGCAAACTGAATTTTTTTTCCTTAAACAAGCTCAAGTCAGCTTCATTAATTAAGAGTATGCTTAGTACTCAATTAATTTCACTATCCTAGTCAGTTTGCTATTTCCAAAACTTTAAAGTACTATGAGTTTCTATTAACTTGGGTTCTACAATCTCCCCCATTTTGGATAGATAGCAAACTATGTAGTAGAGGAAGTTAATTGAATAAGTATTTTAGAGATATCAAGAATACCTGGAAAGAGATGTAAGACTCCCTTATGCTGGGTGACTTTCCTTAGTCAACTTGAACTCCCCCGTACTGCGTGAGTCTTCTTCAAGTAGCTCAGCTCCCCCATACTTAGAGGATTTTTCTTTACTTTGAGACTTTGTCTTACTTCAGCTTTACTTCAAGGTTTTTCTTATATGAGTTCCTACATCATATAATCAACTTCACAGCAAAAACATACATACAACATAAAATAAGTTAAGAAGATCTTAACTTGAGGTAAGAACTTGTAATTTTTATTAATTCAAAAAAATAACTTAGTCGGTACATTATTTATGTTATGAACTAAGATTACATAGCTAAGTCCTATTACAAGTTCTAAACTACAAATAATATGGCCTATTCTATTTACTATGTGTTGTGGAGGAAGAGTCAGCAGTCTTGTCTTGATTAGCTTTTGAATGTTGCTACTGAGGAGGCTTATGATGAAATGGCTGCCTTAGAAGAGTTCCCTTATTGAGATTCTGATCACAAGACTTTGACTATACTTGTTCTGATAGGCTTATATTCAGTAACGGTGCCAAAAACCTTGTTCCCCACCTTTCTACTGATAAGATAAAATTTCAAAATATGAATAGGTGTTGTCAATACTGCTTATTAAATAGAAAAATGGTGACCACTGCAAGTATACAATTTTGATGTAGTTTTAAAAGATATCGATCCCATAGGGAAGTATGCGGTTCTAAAGACCAACTAGAGTTACGGAGTAAACGAAAGTAGATAATTTGATCGGAGGGTTTGGATGATAGACGAATAAATAAATAGATGTATGAACAGACTAGAGAAAATGTAAAATATATAGATGTTTCCTAAGAACAAGTTTATTAGAGAAAAAAATGCAAAATCATTAAAAATATTTCATACACTAGATAACTTCAACAAATACGGTTCTAGATGCCCTAATATTAAATAATTCACCGCAAAGCAACATGAGATGACTTTTTTAAATCAAGGTTAAACGAATTATGACACTTATAAGAACCTAGATAACTATAATACTACGCTTAGTAAGGGTCACTCTCACATAGCCATATTTAGCAAGTTACCATTCCAAAAATGTTGGCTCACTAAACAGCGTTATAATCATAGATCCAGTGATTATACACAATCTTGTTAACCCCAAAATCACTCTTAAAGTTAACTCGAAAGCATATAACTTGATTAATATAAATGACGCAAGATGAAATACTCGTTATAACACATAGACATATCATAAATTTCAAAACAGAAAGTATAAGTAGAAAACAAAGTAAAGTTGTAAGGTATACAAGTGAAAGCTAAAGTTGATCAAATCATATCCACTCTTTAATGGGAGTCATCAATTCCCGCAATTCCTGCATCTACTTTGAATTCAGTCTCGACTCATACAGAACCTCCGCTAGGATGATATTCTTTGTGAATTCCGAAAATAAGAATGTTAAAGAACGAAAACTTTTATTAATAAGTGCTTTGCAATTACACTCATACAACAAATGCTCGAATTTGTGTAGAAATATAGTGATCGAAATAAGAATCGAATCACTTATACATTTTTCTCACTAAGACTTTGAACATAGTGAAATCTAGATATTTTCACTCTCTATCATTCAATGCCTACTATTCCCGCCACCTCTCTCACGAAATTAGTGTGATTTGAACCCTATTATAGATTGCGAAGGGTTGCATCTATCAAAACGAAGAGTCGTGTCCATTGGCGAATGGTTGCATCACTTCAATAAGATTGGATGCAAAGATTCATCCTAATCCACAATGGAAAGGCACCATTTCATTATTGGTTGACTTCCAAAAGGTGTCTTTTCGGTTGGTAGTTGATGGCGGTTGATTGTTATTGTCTAGCGGTTGGTAGTTGAAAAGAGATAACCAATAACCGTCACAAATGGCGACCGCGAGTCACATGTCGTGATCTTGAATAAAGATTTGTAACTTTCTGCTTATGAAGAGTAACAAGTCACGACCGCGAATGGGTGTCACGATCGTGAACCAAGCTTTTTCTTCATGTTTCTTCTTCGCAACTTTGCCAATCTTTGAAAACTCCGATCCTAAGCCAAATCCTTGTGTTCCACACATCTTTTTGCACCTTTTTCACTCTTTTTACATAGAATTCCACTTTTGATCATTTTACTCCCAAGATTCACCTAGTTTCTGCATTTGCATAAAAAACAACTATATAAAATGTGAAATCTTTTATATGAAGTATAAAATGAAACAAAACCAAATCATTTTATAATTGAAAATGTCATGATAATACGTGTAATTATACTCTTATCCTAGCCCCACACTTAACTTTTGCCTTGTCCTCAAGGCAAACACAACAGAAGTGTATAAAATAGTATTCAAGTTTGTACCTCATTTGGCGAAAGACTATCATAGTGAGTACCACATTCCAATGTTGCATAAAGTTCATGTAAAAGTTCAAAATTTCCCACAAATTAGTAATGTGCAATTTATATATTTTAGTTGCATACCTTTGCTCTTAACGGAGGGTCAACCGAATTGCGTCTTCGTATAAGTGTTATATGCTTACTTGAAAATTTCCTTCTGTCAAGTATAGTATAAAGTATAAAGGACAAAGTGAGCACACTTTGGAAAGTTTGATCTCAAGGCATTTTTAGGTAACCTAGGATGCTAAAACACTCTTAGTGGTTGCATTTTATACTTCATACCACTCTCCCCTTTTTTAGTAGTTGCATTTTATGCTATATACCACTTTTTCTCATTATTTTTCTTTTAAGCACATGTTTTTGAAGTACGGATTTGTACTTTGCACCCATTTTTCGTGCTATGCTACTTTTTCTTTTTTCAATCATTGAATGGTTGCAGTTTCTGCTCCGTACCATTCCTCACCTTTTGCATAACTCATTGGTTATCCTCTCTTTCTTTTGATTTTTCTCTCTTAATACCCTCATCCTTTATTGATCACTTTCAAAGTATTATGAATATAGTTTCCCAACACTTTTAACACACTCAATACTTATAGGACGTATTCGAGAATAGCATATAAACCTCATAGTAAGAACACTACTATATATTACTCCAATACTAACTTATCTATAGCTTTAAACTAAAACTATATAACTTATACTAATTCATATTGCATTGAAATTATATCAAAACTTACTTGGAATGTTGCGATTGAATGTTACTCACCACTCATCCATGCCACATGCTAAATGTTGTACCATGAAGCGCTCACACTCTCAACGTGCGCTCAAAATCGAAACAAAAATTTGGTTCAAAATTTGCACTAACATCAAACTTGTAATACCTAACACTCGCAATAACCTTAGAACATATGTCAGTATAGTATAGATATTGATAATGTATAAATAACACATAATTAAGAAAATTTTCATATTCTTCAACTTTTTTAATTTATTTGATTTTTTTGGATTTTTGGGATTTTTTACAAATGTCCCCCCACACTAAAGAACGCAATGTCCTCATTGTGAGAGATTTTACTAAATACGAAAAACAAATACTAAATACGAAAAACAAATACGAAAAACACACAAATGAAAAGAAAATAAAAAGAAAAAGAAATTGAACTCGATTTTAATCATCTGAACTTTAATATGGAGAACTAGGGGAGATATCCATATTCTTCATAATGAAGTATGAATTCAACTTACGGTTCAAAGAAATGTTGGATTATGTAAGTTGACGAACATCTTATTGTATAGAAGCGATATTAAGATAAGCTTTATTGACATCCTTGACGAACTTTCCTCTCTAAGTATCTTCATTGGCATGTGTACTCCAGGAGGTTTGTCTTGCTTCACTACTTCAGATTTGAACTTCTTCAATGCTTTCGTCGGGTTAGTTTTCTCGAGAAGTAGATTCTTCTGTCAGTCTCAGCTTCCTCACCCTTACTCCATACTTTAAAAATGTAAATTTTCTTTCTTCCTCCTTAATTATTCCCGCTCTCTTCATATAAACTCCTCCTATGAAGTTGAATTTCTCTCTAGGATTGTATCTGTAAGGCAGTTGATTCTTTGCTCCAAAAATGATTCTGCAAATTGTATTCCCCCCTCCAACTCTTGTCTTTTTATGTGTAGTAAGACTAGTGATGGATTCTAACACGTACAACGGAAATTTTGGACTTAACTGTGAAACCGTGCGCTCCAATATAACCAAATCTTTCATCGACACTTTAGTAGTTTCGTGTCAGAAGAAAAGACTTTGAGAAATGAACTTGTGAAGATAGAGAGACTGTTGCTCCGAATGTTTTTGTTGGACGAGTTTTTGACATCGTATCGATCTAATCCCGTTAACTCAGTTTATACACTTGTTAAACTATAATCTTCTTCCTTTTCTATTTCTTCATAGGTTTCTCCTATACCAAACCACTTTATTAAATCCAATAAAGTAAATTTATACTCTTCCCCTTCATTCCTAAACTTCCTTTTCAAGAAATTCCCATCCTCTTGAACAGTCACCAAAAACTCGAGGACCCATTCCTCGTTAAATGGAAAATGCATATTTACAAAGCTTCCCAATCCAAATAGCAAGAAGTATTCCTTTACTTCCGCGTGAAGCCCATCATCAATTGCAATAGTAGGATCATAGAAGAGTGTACCATGGATATCAAAGTTCTTCATCCTCATATAATGCTCAACTTCTTCGTCACCGTAGATGGGAAAAGGACATCCATATTTGGTTTGTTGATTAATCAACTTATTCTTTCCCTTGGTTGTTGCTGATTCTTGGGAGCCATTGAATTCAAGAGTTTGAAAGAAAGGTTTTTGTTTTGATTTGGGAAAAACAGAGAAAATTGTTTGCAAGAGATTGTAGTTGTGTAAAAGAGTGATTGATTTGTGAAAATCAATTTGGAAATATATATATATATATATATATATATATATATATATATATATATGTAGGAAATAGGGTAATTATTGCTATTTCAATGGATATATTTGATTTATAATCGTTAGAAATAGAGGCGTTGCAGCAATAACTGCTGTGAAATCGTACATGTTGCGATCGCGAAGGATAGTCACTACCGTGACTTTCTCCATACTGAAACAGAATGTTTTGACAACTTAATTCACGAGCTCGAAACTGGTCACGATCGTGATATTTTTAAAATCCAAAAAATTTTGTTCTTTTCTTTTATATCTAAAACCACACTAACTTAAAATACACACAAACAATAAAAATATACTACTGTATAATACTATATATATATTGGAAAACATAAGAGATTTAAGTATCAATGGAGTTTTTCAACCCCTTGACTTCATATTCATGGATGAAATCTAACTTAACAACTTCTTGGATGCAAGCATCGATCAAGTCAAGTTTCATGCATATATCTTCATCCATTGGATATTTATCAGCCTTATCCATGTTAAATTCAACAGTAT
>CATIWQ010861894.1:0-27087 GCA_949673415.1 Euphorbia schlechtendalii | reverse complement strand
TATGTATATATGTATATGTATATGTATGTATGTATGTATGTATGTATATGTACACATATACATATGTGTATACATATGTATACACACACACATGCATGCATGCATACATATACATATACATATACAAATATAGATATAGATACATATACATATATATACATACATACAAACACATCCATATAAATATACATATACATATATAGATACATATGCATATATACACATACATATGCATATGCATATGCATATGCATATATATATACATATACTTGTATATATACATACATACATACACATATACATACATACATACATACATACATACATATATACACATATACATATATACATATATATACATATATTACATCACAAATCTTTATACTATTTTGGTTTATTGCATCTACACCCCCCTAAACTTGTTCAAAAAGGGCTGTTGCCATCCTGAACTTTGAAATGTGACAGATAGCCCACTGTACTTGTCTAAAACGCGTCACTTTATCCTCTTGTGTTAACCTGGCTTACTACATGAATGACCATCAAAATACACGCGCGTGAAGTATGATGGTGGAATAGAAAATGAATAAAAAAAATCCCTAACATTCTAATTCTTACCATTCAAAATCCCTAATATATTTTCTTTGTCTTCTTTAAAACTTCATCTCTATTCTAAATATTTTTTTCAATTAATCATAATATTGTACCGATTCTTGACCCGTCATTTTCATCTTTTTGTTCTTGAAGCCGATATTTTTGCGAATGGGTAAAGTAACGCGTTTTAGACAAGTACAAGGGGCTATCTGTCACATTTTAAGGTTCAGGTGGCAATAGCCGTTTTTGGACAAGTTCAGGGGGTGTAGATGTATTAAGCCTTAGTATTTTCTTTATAGTATAACAACTAAAAAGAAATGTGATCCAAAGCACATTAGACAATGACTTTGGTATAAAAAAATTTAATTACAGTTGTAATAAATTAGCAAGAAATCAAATTGGATTTTGGTTGAGTTATATGATATCTTTAGATTATGTAAGGTTGTGCCATAAATAGTGTAGATTTGTTGGATTATTTGATACCTGTTCTTGGTTGTAGTACTGGTTTTGGACCGGGTTATATAAACTTTTTCTATAGCTACTTTTTTTAAAAGGTAATCATTATTTTATCACTTTCCACCATTTGATTTGTTGGAAATTCCATCCCGTTTATATATGTAGATGAAATGCTGAATTAGCGACGATTATAGATTATACCATGGATTATAAATCTTTTTAAAACTACAACTGTAATAAACTAGCAAGAAATTAAATTGGATTTTGAATGAGTTATACGATATCTTCAGATTATGTAAGGTTTGTGCCATCCATAATTTAGATTTGTTGGATTATTTGATATCTTGGGTCTAAACCTGTCTCAGGTCATAGTTGATTTACCAAGAAACTATTACTTTCCCACTATCCACCATTAAATTTATCATACATGCCTCATTCCGTCCCGTATAAATTTTTTGATGAAAATGCTGAATTACTGCATTACAATCATTAAATACATTATATGAAAAACAAAAACGACATAGTATCATGACCAGAACATAAAAATGCTGACGTTTTACTCTATTGAATGGAATCTTTAGGAGAATATTTACTTGTTTTGATGAATCTATATGGATATCTAGCTTGTTCGTAAATCAAGTCTCGTCGATAAGCAGCATTAATCCCGTCACAACGGCTTTCAGGCTTGGGAAAACAGTGCATAGAACATCACATGTATTTTTAAAGGCCACAAAAATAATGTTTATAATATTCCATTATGGTATAAATTCCAATCACTGTATATGATTACAAAAAAAGGGGAGACTTAAAAGGTTGTAAAAAAGTTACCGTTAAAATTAAACTTTCATCCTTTTTCATGGCTGTTGGGGGAATACTCTCTGCTGCAAGAACTTTAGGAATCGATCGGCATAAAGCTTCGGTTCAACAGCCGAAATCGACAAAGGATCGAACTTCAATGACTTGCAAGCATGCTCGGCTTTCTTTCTCGCGTCGTACTCTTGCAGTATATCGATTATGCCCATGTAAAGCACAACATCGTACACCTCGAAAAGTTCAACCTCCATCGAATCCACCTCCTGCCCAAGTTTTCGACGAGCTTGAGCTGGCATGTTCACTCCTAACTGAACCCGCAACCTGATTTAACGCAACTCGTTAGCACTCAAATCACGATTCTGCTACTTTTAACGGTCTTCTTTAACTATATCACGCAGTATCGACGAAAACTACATATCACAACTCGAGTTCAACTACTCGCAGGACCGAGCCCGACATTTCGAGGATCCAAGGTGAAATACGAAATATAGGGCCCCTTGGATCAAAAAAAATTCAACTTAAAATTGAAATATTCTTTAATAAATATTAAATAAAAAATATAGTTTTAAATTATCATTTTAAGTTAATAATTTAATTCATTCACATTGTGTATATTTAGAAATTTTCTCAGAACTTGCATATATATATATAAAATAATTATAATAAATAAATTTGGGTCCCTTTTAATTGTAGGCCCCCTAGGCTGTTGCACTGCTGGCCTATGCTCAAGACTATACGACCTACCGAATCGACTGTAAATTGGAAAGGTTATTACCTTGCGGTGCCGGGGAGTAAGAGATCGACTTCCTTGGCTCCGACCGATTGTGCTCTCAGTGTATTTCCCCTTATATGAGGCCCGGGGGCCGTGTTAACGGAACTCGGTTCGTGGGTAACTAAGAGCAACCCTGCTGGGATAAGGGGCTCCCCTCTTGAACTTACACCTACAAAACACATTATAACAGAGATGAAAACGGACAATTTCACAAAACACGTGAACAATATCAGAAGCAAAAATTGAAAAAATAACACGAAAAGCGCAAAGCAAGTTGTTGCACTTTTGGGTTCCGAATTCCGATGCTTACCCACATCAGAAGGCAGATTCTCGGGATTCGGCAACGAATCGGCAGATTCTAGAATTGCCTTCAGTTGCTCCGGTGCTCGAAAATGTAGCCCCAAGAGAAGGCTGTAGTCAATTACTTGTTGTGACTGTAAGAACTTGCAATCCTTGGATAGTTGTCTGAAAGAACCGGATAAAAAGCTTTTAGACCAATAAAAGCATTACATTGCAAGAATCAAACAAAGTAGAAAATAGAACAGGCATACTCGAAGAGAGATTCTCGCAGCATCATGTCCATGAGAAATTCATACGAAAGGTCGAGATCTTTTAAGGTGGTATTAGCGTCGATTTTATCGGGTTCCGTGATTCGTCCTTGAGTCGATCCCTTGAGATCGTAACGTTTATGAATTCTCAACTCTGTGCAGAACATATTCCCCATCACCACAAACCGTACCTACCATGCATATAAATATTAAAAGCGAAATATCGAAACGAATTTATAAGCATGTATGGATTGCGGAAAGTAATCTAGTGCTTACCTTTCTTCCGCCTTTTAATTTTATTCGGTGGACACCGAAAAACTTTGTTATTAGCGTATTTTCATGCTTTCCTACATGGTCATAATAGCTAGGGAGCATCTTCAGGAAGAACTGCAAAGAAGAAAATTAAAGTTGGAAACTTTGTATAACAAAAGAATAGTTTCTGTGGGAAGGGGTCAAAGTCAAACCTTGAGTTCAGATGTTTTTAATGTTTTGATCACAAATCGGTCATCGTGTGATAGATAGAAGATACTGCCGCTTTTTCCTGGAGAAGAAAAATCTCTCAGGCCATCATCGCCACAAATCGACATCATGTACTCTGCTGCATCTAACTTGAACATTTCCCTTAGGTTCCTGAAAATTGTGATCCCATTAGCTATTTAGGACATTATCTGAAAACTACACTCATTTTCAAAACGGTAATATATTTTTCAAATTATATTAAGTGTTACAACCATGAAGGGAATAAAAAGTTCATCATATAGATTGAATATCCATTATT
Source organism: Euphorbia schlechtendalii (assembly GCA_949673415.1). Taxonomy (NCBI): domain Eukaryota; kingdom Viridiplantae; phylum Streptophyta; class Magnoliopsida; order Malpighiales; family Euphorbiaceae; genus Euphorbia; species Euphorbia schlechtendalii. The sequence continues at coordinate 23,129 of CATIWQ010861894.1, read as the reverse complement.
CTGTAGATTATTATTATAATTCCTAAACATCAAAATCGTTTTTATTATGAATTACTAATCAACTGAAATTAATTTCTATTTCCTAATTTCTTTTCTTTCTTGAACTTTAAACTTACCTAAGTCAAATAATATAAAAAAAACTTATTATGGTGTCAAGCACGCTGGAGCCTAGTGCACCAAGGCACGCTTTTTTTAAATGTAAGGCGCGCCTTTGACAACCATTTCAAGTATAAAGTTTCTATGTAATTGTTTCTAATTTGTGAACGAATTTTGAATGCAAGTATAATACTACAAAAGTATGTAGAGGTACCTGAAGACCATAGGACAGTAATCCTTCCAATAAAAGTCAACTGAGTGATGTGGAGGTGTAAACTGGGAACCCTTTTTCGGGAAATACATGCTTATTCTAGCCCGTTCTCCAAAATCGGAGTTTCGAACTTCGCGCCTAGGCACCGGGGTTATCTTTCCAACAGTATATCTGCAAGCTTCAAACCAAGTGTTTCAAAACACACCAAATCTCAAAACCCACATATATACCAGCAATACACATTACCTGATTCCAAGTTGCAAATTCAGCATAAGATGATAACTCTGTCGACCATTGAAAAATTCCACACACGACTTCTTTTTCTCTTCTTCGACTTGAAATTTATTAGCCTTCTGTTTCGTTTTTCGCGACGATCCCCCAGTTTGGACCCTCTCTTTGACCAAAACTCCTTGCACATATTCTCTCTCATAAGCCACAGTTCTTTGACCAACCATAGAGTCACCACTTCTCCAACTTCCGTCCAACGATGCACTTCGGTGAGATATTATCCTGCCCGAATTTCTCAACATCCCGTTAATGGACGAAAGACTGCGCAAAACACTAGTTTTCGAACCGCTGCTTTGTTCTGAATTTAGCGAAGTACTGTGAGACAAAAAACTTCTTCCAGTCTCATTATACACCTCCATATCCAAACTACTCCATTTCCTTAAAAACGGGATCTTTACGCCGGCGGGGTAAAACGTTCCTTTCCCGTCTTTTAACTCCTTACTCCAGTTCCCGATATAATATCCGCCGTCTTCAAATTTATAAAACCCCGAGCCGTGTCGTAAGCCGTTCGACCAAAAGCCGTCGAAAACATCGCCTTTCGCCCATTTCATGACCCCTCTCCCACTCATTTTTCCGGCTTTCCAGTTCCCGATGTACGTGTTCCCGCAACTCCAAGAATACCGCCCGCTTCCTTCGTGGACGCCTTCCTTCCATGAGCCCTCGTAAATATCGGAATTCGGGTATTGCTTTTTCCCGAGCCCGTGTTGCGTGTTCATTCTGAAGGCGCCGCGGTATTGGGACCCGTCGGGTGATGTGAAGGTGCCGATTCCGTGGAGGTGGCCGCCGGAGAAATCGCCTTGATATTTTGCTCCGGACGGCCAGATTATGTGTCCTTTTCCAGTCATTTTGCCGTCTTCCCAGTCACCTGTTGGAAATTTTGAGGAGGAAAGTAAAATAAAAAGGAGATGACTAAAATAAATTCTAAGTTTCAATTCATTATTTCATCTCAAATAATCAGCACATAGATTTGCCTTCATATAGGCACACAAAATTAACTAAAAATACTCAATAATCCAATTAATATCACCTTTATATACTGTGCCATCTGTCCATGTATACTTCCCTTTTCCATGGGGAAGAACTCCTTTATAATCTCCAATATAGACATCTCCTGTTGATAAGGTCCTGAGATTTAAGAAAAAAAAAACAGATTTTAATTTGAATGAATCATTAAAATGTTCAATTTTGGGAAATAGTAGAAGTACCTTTGAGTATTCTCCATTTGTAATAGCTGTTGTAAGACAACCATCTGGAATTTTGTGTCCAAACCTACATGAAGTTATTTGTGGTTATTGGAATATGATAGTTTCAGTATGACTCTTACTGTTTGCAGTTCTATTACACCTTTTTCAGTCAAATACCAATATCAATTGATAATTGCTAATTACTGATTCCTATATTCTTTTATTCTATGCCAAATAGCAGGTTTATTCCTTAATCTTCATAGGTCAGAAAGGAATATGATTCTACTATCGGAAAGCAATGAAATGAAGTCAATGGATCACCGGCCTAATTGCTAATCATTTATATCCCAGAAAGCAATTTCTGGTAATTAAATGCCAAACAACCCATCTGAAATTTTTCATTCAATGTTTCAATATTTTAAATTTAAATCCTAAAAAACTAATTCTTGTATTTGCAGTATAAATTGTTCCCCTGTTTTATGCACTCAGCCAGAACCTACCAAATAAGAACTAAGAAATAAACAACCAGAAATAGACTAATTGAACATTTATACTTCACAGCCCAGTTCCATTATCAATTCAAAAAACCCCCCAATGTAACTTAAGCAAGAAACTAAAGAAAATCCCACAACGAAAATTAATCTAAATCTTAAAAAGATAGAAACTTTAGCTTCAGATGACACACTGACTCATCAAAAAATTTACCTGAAGCCTCCAACCAAGCAATCCAGCTTGGAAGTAAGTGAAGCCACAGAAAAAAAAAGGAGAAGAAGCCTTGAATTATTGAATTAGAAAAAGCAGAAGATATCCAGACAGAAGAGGGGGCCAAAGAAAGAATATAAACAACAAATATTGTCCCCTAATGAACTAGACTTGAGACCCTCTTCAAAAAGTTTGTTTCTTTGTAAAAAGGAGGAGAAATTGGGGTTTGGGCTTTGTAGTGATAGAAAATGGCCAAAGTTTTCCCTTTCACTTTCACCATCTCAAATCTCAGCTGCTCAGACAAAGGAAGAAGAGAGCAATGCATCAACCTGCTCTAAAAGAATCTCTGCCACGTGTCAATCAGGGACAAGTTGAGATGCCACGCACGAGTTGTTAATTTGTTATTCCAATATCTTTGAAAGTTGAATTCCAAATCACTTTTACTGTAAAAATAATGTTAGTACTTGTGTTTTTCTCTGATTGGGAGTGTTTATTTTAAGGTTATTTTATTTTCCGAAGTGTTTTTCTTTTTGGCTTTGCTTTGGTCAGCTTGATGCCACAGTAGCCACCACTCTCTACTTCTTTTCTCTTTTTTAATTGGTTTTGCCTTTTGATCTTCATCATTACTTAATTAACATTTCAACTTAGCCTAAGCAATTATTTAGTTCTGTAATTTGATTTATACAAATAATTACATTCATGTTCTTAAACTTAATTATATTGACAACATCATGAATGGAAAGTTGGAACAGTCTTCAGTTTCGCCAGTGTTAATCTATTTAGTGTCAAATAGGAATTAAAATAATTCTAACATCAAGTTTAAATAAATATTGTGTAATTGTAACCCTTGGATAAAATAATAACAATTTATAATATAAATTGGCTGTATTGAGGATTCATAGATTTGATGATTAAAATGGTAAAGATTTGAATTAAACATGATATTAGTCGACAACGGTTAGATCCATTTTTCAGGGACAACTCCATGATTGAGATGGGCAAGTCTGAGTTGTATCTGATTATATATATTTTTTATTATTTTTTCTTTACATAAAACGTATTTAAATAATAATATTAAATAAATATATCTTTTATTCATATTTCAATATAAAGTGTAAGATGAGAAAGAAAGGAACAAATGGTGGAAATGCATTATGTGTTTTTACTTAATTAATTATTTCTTAAAGTTTAATTTTTTGGTTGGTTTGGTCGGTAAGCTATTCTTTACCCATATTAATCCTATTGCATAAAGGCTGAATGTATCAGTTGCTTTCTAAATTTGGACTTAATTTTTGATCCATTTGTATGTCACTAACACATTAATTGATAACTTAACCATCTTAGATTTGTGTAAGAGTTGCGTTTTTCACATTGAACTTGGCTTAAATGCATCAATTTGTCATCTTATTGCTGATGTGTTTAAGTTGATATGTGTGTTGTATAATGAATGTGGTTAAGAGTTTTAATCTATCCAAATTAACGTGACAATTAGAACAATATTAAAGGAGCAAATTAGTCTTTTTACTGATGACAACATGCCAACTTTTGAATTGTTGCGGACCAAAGTGGTTATGTGGTTTTGATTTTGAAGGGGCTTATAAGACATTTTTTAGAAAATAAATAATAAAATGGACTTATAACAAATTTAAAAAATTAAAAATTGTGATACGCAGTAAGAAAAGTTGTTGTAAGTTCGTGACACACACAATAAAAAAATGTGAGCATATTATTGCTCATACGTGAGCATCGTGTTTTATTCTATATTTTGCATTGTTTTTTTCATACGTGTCCATTTTTTTATCTCTCTCGTTTGTTTTTCTCTTTTTTTTTTAGTTTTTGTTGTCTACAAATAGTCACATTTCTGAACGAGAAACATAAAATGGGATATCAAATTGATAACAAAATATTTTAATCATGCGAGTGTTCAGATTATACATGTACAGTTTATGTATAAAATCTATAATTAGGGTTGATATTTTCTCACATTGTAGTTGAAGCTTCTTTTTAATTCTACTTTTTATTATTTTATTATCAGCATTAGGAATATAATATAATATTAATAATTTAGAAAAACAATTAACTTAAATTTGTTTATTTGAATAATAATGGAAAGTGGTGAGCTATAGGGAAAACGAATCTATTCTTTGTTCTTTCACATTAGATAATACAGAAACAGTATACATACTCCTTTTTTCACTAAAAATTATTTATTCAAAGTGGACATTAAGTAATTATCACTAAATTAATTTAATTAAAAGTTGACATTAATTAGATATTTGCATGAAGTTGTAAGAATGTAATTGACAAACGTGTTTAAGATTATAGTTTTTGAAATTGGAATACGTAAAATTCCACAAAAACATTATCTTATAGGGACATAGATCATAAATTCTATATGTTTGTAATTTGGTTTAGTTGTTAATGTTTACGTTGCGGTGACTATTAACTTTTGTTGATAGTTATTTGTTGTTGATGATGAATTTTAAGTTATAAATTAGCTAAAAGACTCATAATCAAACACTTGCAACTAATGTTTGAGGCCGAAAAAGTAAAAGATTGCTGCTAAAAGTGTTTCCAAATTTCCATATCAACTACGCAAATTAAAAATAAATTCTATGCAGTATTGACAATGCCATGTGTTTTCCACTAGACAAAATTATCTAAATCAATATTTTACGAACTTATAGCAGGTCCGGTCTTGATAATTTTAGAGCCTTGAATATAATAATGTAAAAATTAGTAGAAGAAGACGACTGTCGCTGGTGCGAACAATAAGGCTTCTGCTATTGTGGCTAGGGAGAGGGCTGGTGGCGCCACGTCAGGGTTCAAGGAAGGCGTCTTGCACATCGATATGAGGACATCTTTCCACTTGTGGGTCAAGCTCGAGAAGAGGAGTCTTCATAGACTCGAGGATAGCGGGCATCTCATCCATTTCACTCTGTCAAATTTGACCCATGTGAGTGATTTCATTTTACGACTTGACGCCCATGTAAGCTTGTGTTGTAGATATTTACTTGTGACAGGTTCCTCTGAGGGAGGCGGAGCATATTGGTAGAGCTCTCTTCGTGACTCAATATCTGCTAGTGGCCCAGGATGCTATGTGTGGGGTGAGTTAGCCTGCAAGACATTCAACATTTGTGCTATATTGGGCATGTGTAGTGTGATATGATGCATGACAATATACGATGATAGAAATAAATATATGCATGTGTGCATGGTATATAAATGTGTCTTTGGTCCTTGTATTCTCTTCGCTGCAGGCATTTGCGTTGAGCTGGAGTCTAGTGACATGTTAAAGGAGAAGCTCCTGGAGAAGACAACTGCTTATCGCATTACCGAGCATGAGAGAGATGACTCCCTGTTAACGTGTCAGGTGGCCCAGAATGAGACCCGTTCTTTGAGAGCTAATGTAGCCAGATTGGAGGAGGAGGTGAGGCGTGGAGGCCTGAGCATGCATCCTCTTCGTGCTTCCATGGTGCATTCTCCCCGTGGTGGTGCGACGCTAAGGGCCACTTTTGGTTGGGGAGGAAAGGTTGGTAAGGTATGCGATGTCTGCACTTTAGAGTCCGAGGTATTCTCCATCTGTTGTGGGATCTCGAGAGGAGTCCAATGATGATGATGAGGATGATGATGATGGTAGATCTTCCGGCACAAAGTCTGGCTCTCCGACTAGCCGATATTGTGATCGTTGATTGGGCGTCGTTTGGCCCGTTAGTTATGGCGTATGAACCATACATATTCAAACAGTAGATGTTATTGACAGCCGGGAGATGTAGAAGTTCTTGTTCTGATTCGTATATTTAGAGGTTGAATCTTAGACACTTTGATAAATGTGTTCTTTCAATTCCCAATTTGCGATGTTTCTTAATGTTCTTGGTAATCTTTGCATGAAAATCCTTTGATCTTGTATTGCACTTGACGTGTTCATCACTCAAATGATTAATGAAGAACCTTAGGATCGAGAGGGCCCCTAGTTTTGCTTCCGCCAATAAGTATATATAGTTGTTGCTACAAAAATCCGATGAGGCCCTTTTTTAAGAGAGCTCTAGCGACCCCTGTTGTTGGCGAGGCTCCTATTTCTGGTAGCGAGGCTCTTATCTCTCGGTGAAACTCCTGTTTGGTCCGGTCTTGATAATTTGAGAGCCTTAGATAAAATAATGTAAAAGTTAGAGTAGAAGAAGAAAACCATCGCGGGTGCGAGGAAGAAGGCTCATGCTGTTTTGGCTAGGGAGAAGGCTGGTGGTGCCACGCTGAGGTTCAAGGAACGCATCTTGCGCATCGGTTTTCACGTTGAACTTGGGTGAAATGCATCAATTTGTGATCTTATTACTTATGTGTTTATTTTGATACGTGTGATGTAGAATGAATGTAGTTATAATATGTTTCAATCTATCCAAATTAATGTGACAAATAGAACAATATTAAATGAGCAAATTAGTCTTTTTACTGACGACAATGTGTCAATTTTCAAATAGTTACGGACAAAAGTGATTATGTGATTTTGATTTTGAAGGGGTTTATAAGATATTTTTGAGAAGTCAAAGAATAAAATTGATTTTTCAAAAAATTTAAAAAATAAAAAGTTGTGACGCACAATAAAAGAAGTTGTAAGTTCGTGACACACAATAAAAAAAATGTGAGCATTGTGTTTATTCTGTATTTTGAATTATTTTTTTCATACGTTTCCATTTCTCTATTTCTCTATTTTTTTTCTCTGATGTTTTTAGTTTGGGGTTTTTATGAAAATACCGGAAAAAATCAAAATAATTTTAGGTCATGCTATGGTGTAATTTTACAAATCTCACATTTTAAGTTTTGATTTTTCAAAAAACGTAAATTTAAGTTTTGACTTTTCAAAATACGTGATATAAAAAAACCACCGATTTCGGGTATAATATTTATTATACCAGGTATAAAAATTATTATACCAGGTATAAAAACTATTATACCTGGTATAACAGACATTATACCTGGTATAACAGACATTATACCTGGTATAATGACTGGTATAATAGTCATTAGATCAGGTACAATGTTTATTACATTGTTCGAATATGAAATTTGAAACCAGATCTTAAAAATCTCATTACCTTCAATGATTTGAATCTCTAAAATTCTTTGTTATGTTGACCTATATACCGATATAATAGTCATTATACCTGGTATAATGACTATAAATCTATTCAAATGCGATATCTGAAGCTAATCTTAATACTTTTTTATTTTTCAATTATTTTTTGATAAAATTAGTTTGCATTATACCAGATATAATTGCATGATCTGAAAATTTGATTCTAATGTGAAATATGACACTCGATGTATATAAATGACCATACACTATTCAAATGCGAAACTTGAAACTTAATCTTAATACGTTCTTTATCTCCAATTATGTGTATACGCTTTTATATTACTCATTGTACTGGTTATAATGGTCATTATACCTGGTATAATAAGTATTATACCAGGTATAATAGTCATTATACTAGGTATAATGACATGATCCAAAAAACAAGATTAGAATAGAAGCTGGAAAAGACTTAAAAACTAGCAGACTTATCAACAACCATACCTCAACTCTCTTCTAAAATCATCTATGAAAGCTGAGAAAAAGTTCAAAAACACAAAATCCTTGAATGATGTGTTTCTCTCTATTTGGATGCTCATCTAATTGAATTGCTTCTCGATAGATCGAAAAAAATCATATCAATGACTTCTTTAGATCATAATTGAGAAAGTTGCATCTCTTGAAATCCCAACATGATCTATTCTCCCCCATTTTTGCATTCTATATATAATAAGCCATCACCGAAATAGAAAATAGAACTATAAATTGCAGAAAAGTGAAAAAAACTCAACAAACACAAAAACACTGAAATAAAGAGATCTAAACACAACTGAAATTGCCAGAAAACTTAACTGAGATCACAAATCCAAATCTGAAACTCAAATCCAAATCTAAACTCAAGGAGATAGATCTAAAAACAACTGAGATTGCAAATCTAAATCTGAAACTCAAATCCTGATTCAAATAAAAAAAACTCAATCGCGATCTAAATCGGAAAACTCAAATCGCAAATCCTGACAAAAATAAGAAACAAGATGAAAAAAGAATCAGAAAATAACAAACAAAATACTCACACAATAAGAACAGACTCGATGATAGCAAAATCTGATGAAAATCGCGATCGAAGTGATGAAGCATAAACAGATGAAAACGCCACAAAATCGTGATTCGATAAAAATCTTGATTCGAAAAGAGAGAGCATGAAGAAGAAGAAGAAGATAGATGGATGCAGAGAATAAAAACGAAGAAGAAGCAGAGTCAATGTAGATGAAGAAGAAGAAAAAGAAGAAAAAGAAAAAGAAAAAGAGGCACAGAGAAAAAGAAGGAAAAACGTTAATGAGGAATGTGAATAGTCCAGTAAAAGAAAAAATCAAAACTTAATTAATGAGTAAAACAAAAATATTATTCTTTTATTGTAAAAGGAAAAATATTTTACCCAAAAAGGGTATTGGCTTGTATTTCCCAATATTATATATAGACATCTTTTTATTTGTATTAGATAGTTTTTTATGATTAATAAAATTTCAGATTTCCTTTGTGGAAATTCCAGCTTCCTCTTTAAGTGCGAGTGATTGTGATCTTGTTCTTGAAGCCTTATTTTGATTGTGATCAATTGTTGTGGCTAGACAATTGAGAATTAATCCTATATCAGGTTCTTTCATCCAAGTCGAAAGGTTGCGTTAACTATATGTTAGCTTGATTGTTTGTTTTATTTACTAGGATTGGTTATACTATTGCTACTTCTTATTTTACACTCTGATTTTAAATCTTTTATCCTATCTTTTGTGTTTCATAAACCTCAATTCACGATCGGGAAATTCATTGAATTCGGCGTAGCTGGATTCACATCACAAATTTAGTAGGACTTACTTTACACAAAAAGAAAATATGATTTCAAAATGACTTTGTTCACTGTGGGATAAGCTTTGATAGAACGGTCTATTAAGAGGTATCAACAAAAAATCACTTTATAAATCATGTAAAACATTTTTAAAAAAAAAAATAGAAATATACTATATATTACTCAAAATACATATTAAAAAATGAAAAAATATATAAAACAGGTACATATAAACAATCTATGTATCAAGGTAACTGATATAATTCGCTTTCACTATTTTAAACACATGATTGCAAATAAACTTAAGAGAGTGTGCTTTGGATACAAACTCCTCCGCCATAAGCAAAAATTAACCATTACAAGGATAAGCAAGATATTATATAAAAAAAGCATACATAAATTCAACCAACTTCATGGTTCATACATATTTAGTTGCCATAAGAACCAAAGCATTTTTCTTGTGCATAGTGATGCCAGGTAGCGCTTGCTTATCTATGTCTTCACCTCGAATTCCTTTCGGAAATTCCCAATTAAACTTGTAAAGCAAATTCGCAAGAGATGTCTCCACCGCGGCAAGACCCATATTCATTCCAGGACAAATTCTTCTACCTGCTCGAAATGGCACTAGCTCAAAATCCAACCCTCTCACGTCAGTAGTTTTGCCGATAAACCTTTCAGGAGAAAACTCTTGAGGATTTTCCCACACTTCGGGGTCCCTTCCTATTGCATACGCGTTCACATGAACAATAGTCTTTTCGGGTATCTCATATCCGTCTAACTTGCAACTTTCGGATAATTCCCTTGGCACCAACAATGGAACTGTGGGTTGTAATCTCATTGTCTCTTTGATCACTGCTTTCAGATAGGTTAGTTGCAGAATATCTTCTTCGTTTACGAATCCTTTCTTTCCAACAGCATTCCGGATTTCTTCTTGAACTTTGCTCATTGCTTTCCGGTTCTTCATTAGGTAAGTCATCGCCCAAACTACCGAGGCTGCACTTGTCTCCGTCCCTGCCACAAATACATTCTGCAAAGCAAAGACAATATAGAGATCAATTCGTAGAAACGAAACTAAAAAAAACTTCATATTTCAGTAAGTATGATAATTTTCTATTTACTTTAAAATAAAAACTCAACGTTCAATCGAGAAATTAAGAACAAGGTTACATACCATAAGCACTGCTTTAATGTTGTCGAATGTGAGTTGAATTTTGAAAGAACCATCCTTCCACATTTGAAGAAAGATATCGAGAATATCCTCTTGATCAGGTTTTGGCCTGTTTGGATTGAGATGTTCTTTGATAATCTCTTCGTAGAAATCATCGAATTCCTGAAAACATTTGTCCAGGCGACTGATCGATCCTGTGAGTTTATCTACAAAACCAAAAAGAGGAAAATAATCTGATACAAAAAAGTGCGAGAACATGGCCTGACTTTCGGCAAGCAATGCTTGAAACCGAGTCTTTTGTACTTCCTTTTGGTCGTAATGCCTGCCCAAACCGATTCTACACATTATGGTACTCGTAAGGCATGTCATTACATCGGTTAAACTTACAGGCTTCGAAGCATCCGCTAATTCCGACACGTTCACAAGCATTTTAGCGACTTCGCTTTCTCGAACAGATCGAAAACTTTGAACCTTGTTGAAATTGAAGAGATGAATGACACAAATTTTCCTCATATCTCTCCAATAAGAATCGTAAGGTGAAAAAACCAAATCCAAACCATTATAAGATAATTTCTGTTGACCAAGAAAGGAAGGTCTGCTGCAGAAAATTAGATCGTAAGTTTTCATGACTTGTTTCGCCATTTCGGCTGACGAAACAACTAAGACTTTTCGATTGCCAAGCCGTAACGACATTAAAGATCCATACTTTTTGGAAAGATTATAAAGGTAGTGAGGAAGGTTTGAATTATCAACCTGCAATAGGTTACCAATAAAAGGAGGACCTTTAGGACCAGGTGGCAGATTAAGGTTTCGGCTTCTCCCAAGTTTTTGGAAGAGAAAAAGGAGAAAAACAGGAAGAGTGAGTAGAAATAATAAGATGAGAAAGTCCATGATGCATGTAGTTTATGTGTTTCAAATTAGTGTGTGAAAACTGATTCTAGTTGTAGAATAATATATAGTCGAACTATTACTATTACATCACATCAATGTTTTGTCAAGAATACAGTTTTTGGTTTTGTAATAAAAAAATTAAGTGAAGTAGGGCCAGAACTATAGAGGATTTGTCGGAATTAGAATAGGTTAACGCAGGAATCATAATAGTTACACTGCCGGCCGATATAGGAATAGGAATATTTATTCAATAATATATTATGCCTTTTTTGTGGATGCTTTAGCCAATGTGTTAATAGTTATGGGCGGGGTAGTATTTTAGTGTAATTGGAATGACTAGTTTTGATCAATGCAATTGTGACGTTTCATCGAATAAGTTAAGAGAGTGCGGAGTGCGCACTTGTTCGAGTACGGTTATGATTTGGGGGGTCCGGGAGCGCTCCAGCCCCTGGGGGGTTCCTGGGGCAGCGTCCCGTGCTAAGGTCGAGCTTCCAAGTTAGTTCGAAAAATTTTAATCCTGACAAACGCATCATTTGGAAAATTCATCAGAAAAATGAATTTTTGGACAGAAACAGTGTGTCAATTGGACACAGCTGAAACCCGAAAAAACATGTCCTTTAGACATGGCAGTTACTCGAAACAACATGTCTATTGACATTTTGTTTATTTATTTCACCAAAAATGAAATTTGTCATTACATAGAAAAATTCGGTTGTATATTTTTCACAGCAAACATCAAATTCTAGTTTTTGACATATTTTCTGATTTTATCCGATTGAAAGTTTGGTGAACCGATCAAATAAATTTCAATCTGAAAGTGTTATTTGCGACTTTAGAATTATACAGGAAATTTCCCAGATTCCAACAACTAGGAGTAGGTTACACCGGCTTCTGCATATTTAGTCACCGATAAATTCTTTGAAAATTCCACAATACACCTCCATAACCATAAAAAAATATATGATAAAAAAATATGGTAAAAGGATTTTTTCAACTTGTAACCATGATCTAGAAACTTTGGATCTTCAAAACCAGATACATAAATTTCTCCTTGAATAAGGTCATTCAGAGAAACACTTTTCACATCCATTTGAAATAATTTGAAATTCATATGAGATGCAAAAGCATAAGGAATTCTGATAGCTTTAAGATACTGATGCGAATTTTTCCCCATAATCGATACTCCTTGTTGATTGTAGCCTTGAGCAACTAATCTAGCTTATTTGCAAACAACATTATCATATTCATCAAGCATGTTCTTAAATACCCATTTGATACCATTAATTGAATAATGCTGGTCTTGGGAACCAATTCCCCAACTTCATTTCTTTTGAATTGGTTTAGTTCTTCTTTCATTGCTATCATTCAATTCTCATTGAATTCAACATTTTCAAAAAATTTTGGTTCTAGGAGAGAAATAATTATTGAATGACTCTTGATTCTGTTGAGTTGACCACGTGCTCTAACTGGAATTTGACACATTGTCAATAATTTTGTTAGTTGGGTGATTATTTAAGACTATAACTTCTCTTGGTAGATTCGATTGAGGTTGTTGAATCTCCATTGTTGGTTGCTGTTGAGTTTGATCATCTTTATCAAAATAGATAGATTGATCTTGGTCAACAACTACTTCTTTTGTGTCCTGATTCTCTACTGGCTATTTGTTATTGATATCTACCCTATTGACTACTATAGCATCATCATCACCTTTATCTCTTGATCTTCGAGATTCGTAACTATGGAAGAACCATTTAACACATGTATCACTAGTAGAAAACAGGTCAGTGGCGTTGGTTGAAACGGACCATTGGCGTTAGTTTTGAACTGACGCCACTGCTCGCGACGCAAATGCGTTTTAGGTTATGGCGTCACTTTTGTAACCGACACTATTGTTAAGTATTAGCGTCGGTCCCATACATATCCGATGCTAATTGATGATGCTATTTTTAAGTATTAGCGTCGGTCTCATATTTAACCGACGCTGATATTTTTGCATTAATGCCGTCGGTTCCCATACATAACCGACAGCATTCCAACCATTGGTTCCCATAAATGACTAAATGACTTTGTTGATTTTGAGTCAATTCTTCTACAAACCGACAGAATTGCATTAATTTGTATAAAAATTTTTTGCTTCTATTTATCTATATTCACATGAAACCTGTTAAAACACAATTACTGTCAAATTTTAATAAAAACAGTCTCACAATTATAAAAACTGGAAACAATAAAAATAAACTAGAATCCATATGAAAACACATATGATACTGAATTTGGTAAAAGTAGCTAGTTTATGAACAATGCATAGAAAAGCCACTGGCTAGTATAAACACTAATAAGTTCTATCATTTGGATTTGAAATGGAATATGATATCCCTACAATTTCAAGTCAAAGATAATAAAACTAAAAATAAAGCACTCATATTTATAAAACTAGCTACTTTAGCATAGAAATTATCAAATGCGAAGCCAACATATCGGTAAACTCTTGTATCTCGAGATCGGTGTAAGGATCAGTTCTTGCAAAAGATTGATATTCAAAGGATGAATACATACATGATCAATAATACAACCGAAAGAAACATGGAAAACCAACTCAAGAATAGAACTATAAACAATCAATAAAGCAGATTATGAATAAATATATAAATAACAAAAGCAACTATAATCAATTTAAGTGCTATAATTTACAAACGTAATTAGCTGCGAAAGACATGCTGAATCACCATGTTCCTTAATTATATCCCACATGAAACGCATCACAAAATAACCACACTCAACTGAACCTGGTTGCTTTCCACACTAGAAAAATTGGATAAAGTTTAAAATAATTAACAAGTGCACTATTTGTAATCAGTTACCATGTTAAATTGATAACAAACTTACCTTTCCAGTGATATAAGTGAATCTTTTCGCTCTATCCTTTATCCGCTGACTACTTTGGACAATACTGAATACAGCGATCAATGCTCTACATGCACAAGACAACCATAATTAATTAATAAATTACAAGATCAAATTTTTTAATTCCACAAAACTTAACCAATTACAGTTACTTAACTGATCCAACCAATAATTAATTCCAAGATCTTTTGTTTTCATATATATATATATATATATATATATATATATATATATATATATATATATATATATATATATATATATGTGTGTGTGTGTGTGTGTGTGTGTGTGTGTGTGTGTGTGTGTGTGTGTCACAATCAACTTTTTTATATAATTAGAAAAAGAACACATTTGGAAAGGAAAAATTACTTCTCGATATATGGTAGAAAAATGAACCGCTTAGATATATGTTTCATTATGATTTCTCCTAGGTATCTTAGTGACTCATGATTGCTTTTGTTGATCCACATAGTATGAGATACCATGATAGGATTTACAAATCCAAATCAATCTGAACCATCACATTTGGATGTCAATGCACTGAAACAATGTAAAAACATGTTAAAATATCTATATATAGCCAAAATCCTGCTGCTTTTGAATATCTATATAGCTAGTCACTTGGAAGAATATATATGCCTTCGTTGATATAAGAAAATGGATGAAAATTTAAATCAAGATTTCATAAGTTCAACCGAAGTTACCAAATTGACAAATACAGCAAAGTGCAAATTGGTGTAGCAGACAATATTAATTATTCAATTTCTAACCATTTCACAAACTAATTAAAGAGCGAAAAAGGCAGCTAGAAATCACCAATTCTAATTAGCTTCTTAAGAATAAGCTAGAGGGTAATGGAAAGTCTGATTATGATAATAGAACATAAAATGATAAAATTCAAATATATTTTCCTACTCTAGAATATTTAATAGATACTATGTACCTCAAGCTGAAAATAAGGAGCAGTTAAAGAAAAGTGCCTAAGCTAGTCATTGTTTCCCTTTAATTGCTCTAATCCCTGGCAAATTTCTTTCTTAGTACTCACAGATCTCTTCATAATATTCTAAAGCCTTGATGATCATCCTGAAATTGAAAATGAATGTAGGAGAAACAAAATTAAGGTTGTTAGTAATTGATTACATCTTCAGTCTTCAATAGCACATGACAACAAGTTTAGAGGTAAACTAAGTTAAGGTTGTTAGTAATTGATTACATCTTAATGCTAGTATCTTGAATTTGTCTCCAAGTTTAGCGGTACACTTTTCTCATGTGGATATATATTATATGTAAACTAATTTCCATGGCTACTCTTTTCGCTGATTTTCCTGTTTCACAATTTGTCTATCTCAAAGACAATCTTTTATCTACATTAGAAGGAATTGAGATACTAAAGCGGGCTAAGGTTTGCTCTTTCCTAATACAAAATGATTTTATTCTTTATTTTCAGTATTGAATTTGAGCACTTTTATTAGTTAGACTACCTTTTATATTTTATTGATTAAGTTCCAAGCCTCTAAAGTCATATGCTATGCATGTTCCTTTTTCATCATATCTTGGCTACCCAAAAGTTTAGGAACTGATCACAATTTTCGTGTTACTTGTTAGGTCCTTGATTTAAGTTTCAACAAGTTCAAGGGCTAGGGTCTAATCACAACATTTTAATAGCAACAACAATAGAACTAAAATATAATAACTACTAGCAGAAACTCCAAAATTCAATATTTGATTTAACAAGTGAAACATTTAGCAAGTGAAATCCCAAAATTCAGTATTCAATAATTGATTTAACAAAAACGCCATCAGGTTTAGTAAGTGAAACAAATTAAAAACCAAATCCACTTCAATTAAGAACTAGTCAACATTTTAATTCTCCGTTGTGAGCGAACGACGTTCCACCCGTGCGGTCGTCCCGAGGCGCCGGCCCTGTGAGATGGGGCGTGGGGTTTTCGAAAACAAGTGTGTTGTTTTGTTATGGAATTAATTCCAAATACTCAAGGCCTAAACCTCTAGCCTACGTTATACAGAGTTGCCACCCGGATCAACTCTTCTAGGAAATTCGGTACAGCCTAGATCAGTTAAGCATAAATGATACCGTAGTATAGAGATTCGGGTCTGGAAGAGTTTGCTTACTTCGTCGTCGTTTAAGTCATATTAGGCAATTGGCTACCATTTTCCAATATTATAATATCCCATTCTAAATTGTTTTCGAGTTACATTTAGCGTGCATACGGAAAGCAATAAATAAGTGCGGAAAATAAACACGTAGGAAAGTAAATGTGCCTAGTCTATGGGGGGATTAATTACATCATTAGTTTGGGGGTTTTACAAAATTGCCTAAATACAAGAGATCTAGGGGAATGAATACAACAATATCCTATTATACAACCGATCTAACAAATACATAATTTTTATTAAAATAAATGCAATCTCCGAAGGAAAATAAAATCCTAGGCATACATCTAACCTAATCTGCTTGCATCCACAAAGATTAGTACGAAATATTTTCACAATACAAATATATGCCAGTTGTGAGCACGGGATTTTACTCTCGACTCGTGAGTTCGATGATGAAGTTGTAATTTTTTCCCTTGTTAGCTTTTTACATTTTGCAGGGTCCTGAAATCATATGGGAATCATTTACCTTGTTTCTTTGGGCTTTCTATTCCTTAAAAAAGCCCATTTTAAAAAGAAAAAGCCCAATCTAGCCATGCAATGTCATTAACGACATATCAATGTCGTTAACGACATCGCAATGTGGTTAACGACATCGCAATATCGTTAATGACATTGCTAATGCCGTTAACGACATTAAGTTGACAACAGAGCTAGAATTGCACTTTGTGGACTTTTTCAGCCAAAAAATCAAATTTTTACCACTTGCTTGGATTCCATCATTGAAATAAAGCTGCCACATCCTACTAAAGACATTGGATCCCCAACATTTGCATAGGGATGGGGAATTAAGTTGAAAAAATGAAAAGTTGAAAAATCAAACTTGGACTCCTTTTTTGGATTGAAGGGGGCTCTCTCTCTTTAAGAGAGCTAAGTTCCAGCACATTCACCAGGAGGAACATTTTTGGGCAACAAAATTTTTGATAACAAAAAGAAAGAAAAGAAAATAAGTTGAGTTTGAATGTTTTCTTGGTTCTTAAGGTTTTAAGTGCATTTCAAGGTTTTTTTATAACAAAATAACCATCTTTTAATCTCTTTAAACTTGTATTTCTGTAACTTGATTGTGTAAGTTCGTGGATAGGGCATGAACTTGGGTTATTTAGGCAAAATTCGAGGTTTAGTTCACTTGTTTCTGAAAGTGAGGTATATTGAGAGTTTAAGCGAACATGAGGTTTAGAGCTCTTTTTGAGGCATTTGGCACTGAGTTCTAAATCAATATAACTTGGTTTAAGTGTTCATAATAAGTATTTTCATTCATTTCAGAAGTTTTCAGTCTTTAAATCCGATTTCGATAATTTTCCGAGTTTTAAGTTTTCGGAAGTCTAAACTCTAGAGAAGAAGGACTTCTACTTCCTTTCTTTCTCTTGTTGAGACTCACATTCAGAGAGTTATGACTCTCTTCATAAAAAGAGTAACACTTACTCTTCATTTTTTGACAAAATCACAAACCGAACTAAAGAAATAAGGACTTTCCGGGGATTTTCGTGGACCAAGCAAAGTGGATTCACAGTAACAGGGTAAACCTCTAAGTTCCTAGAGCTGTGCTTCACTTAGTTGTATCATATATATGTGTTTGTGTATGTAAAAATGTGAAAATCGTAATAAAACAAGAACTGCATGTATTCTGCCCATGCAATGTCATTAACGACATTGCGATGTCATTAATGACATAACAATGCCGTTAACGACATTGATGATGTCGTTAACGATATCAGTGATAATGACATCAATTTCCGGGCAGAATATTTGCAGAATGTTTGTAAAATTTTCAGATTCTGATTCATGTTCAAGAGGGTCAATGGTGACCATTCAGACCTAAAACCTGAGTTTTTAGTAACATGATATGTATGTGTGGAGATTTCACAAACCCGAGATCATCCCGAAGGGAGTTTGGATGGTTAGGATCGACAACCCGTCGCCGGGATATTATTTTTATCGACTTTAACGGTTTCCTCTTTGGAATGATTTTAACAACGTCATGATTTACATTTTTAGACTTAGATTTATTTTATGTCAATATTATTATGAAGTGTGTTAGGAAACCCTGATGAAGGGAATCGAAGTTCCTGAATAACCAACCCGGCAAAAATTCGCATGCGGCATTTCCACTAAAAATGGTTAAATAAACTTATGTGTATAAATGAAACTGTTTTATAAAAAAGAAATTCCAAATTCATTTGATGATTTAAATCAGACCGCTTGGGTCTCGTAAAAATCAAAGCGAACATACTTGCCACTATTTATGATGTGCCATATTTGTGCTAACCTTTGTAGATGCAGGTAGTTTAGGGTAGGGATGGCAACGGATCTTGGACCCGGTCCGGATCCCTTTTTTAGGGTCTGGATCTTAATTTTATAGATTCGTCGGATCCAGGTCAGATCCGGGTCCAGGAAAATGGATACGGATTCGAGTTAGGATTTTATAATGAAACCCGAACCCGGACCCGAATCCGTAATTAAAGATTAGTTGAACTTTTTTATTTATTATTTACCCCGAAAATATTGGATAATTAATATTATTTGAGATCCACGTAGATCCAATTGTATGAACATAATTTAATGAGCATGTAAACTATTTAAAATAAGGTGAATGTACAAGTATGGAAGATGAAACTAAGAATTTGATGTTAATTACATGGACCCGTTTATAGACCCGAATCTGTGGGATCCATTGGATCTAGATCTAGATCCTAAAATTATGGATCCGACGGATCCGGGTCCAATATATTCAAACAGATCCGGACCGGATCCAAGCTAGACCCAATCCGGATCCGGCCCGTCGCCATCCCTAGTTTAGGGTAGATGAATGTTAGGATTTAATTTCCTTCGGTTTTTGCTTTTCATTTCAAAAATCAAATGTTATATTTGTTAGATATCGATGTATTTTAGGCGATTGGATCCCTTAGATTTTCGATGTATTTAGGCGATTTGTAAAACACCCAAACCAATGATGTAATTAATTTCCCCGTAGAATAGGCGCATTTAATTTCCTACGTGTTTACTTTCTGCAATTTACTTACCTTATTATGCATGTGTGATAAACTATAAACCGAAAATATCTAGCTTAGTTCGAATATTATAAACGTGGTTTCTCTCATAGTGTAATTTAACTTAAATGATGACGAAATAGATAACTCATCTCGGACTCGAATCTCTATTTTATGGTATGGATTAGGCAAACGGATTTAAGCTATACCAAATTTTCCTAAAAGAATTGATCCGGGTGGCGACTTTGTAACATAGACTGGGGATCCTGATCTCGAGTCTTTTAAGCTTGAAAAACACTTTTCAAAGCAAAACACTCTTTTCCAATACGCTTTTCTAAAAGCAAAGCATTCGAAAACCCCACGCCTCATCTCACGGGGCCGGCACCTCGTGGCGTGCGTGTGGGTCCGAAACGTCGTCCGCTCACAGTGGTGACTCCGTTGGGGATTCTTTTTTAAACTTAAAATGAGTTTGAAAGATTTTTAGATGAGTATTGAAAAGTTGTCAAATGAGTTAATCTACATTTAAAATATTGAACAAAAGCATATGCATTAGATGGTTTAGCCTTTAAGATTAGGGTGCCCCTATTACCGTGAAGCTTGCAAAAGTATCATTTGTGATCCCATGGTGACCAAAGATACCTAGCGGGTGATCACTTATTACCATATCGCATGAACCCTCTTGAACCTATTTGGGAAAAGGGGAGAAGTGTATCATAGTGCAACAAGAACATTCTACATCAACAACCATGACTGAACTCATATAAGGAAACCGTAAATACTTCCCCCAGGCTTACCAAAACAAATGCATCTTTTTTGCAGGTTCGTTCCTTAATACTTTGTGATATTAAGATGAACCAAACTTAGACTTAGGAGCCTACCCCTTCTACGCGGGAGACATAAGGTTGGAAGTTATACGTACTATGTGTTCATCACATTACCATGTTTGTTTAGCATAAAGCATCATGTTAACCCATGATTTGTTATGCAAACACACGAATTATACACACACATGTCGTTATCCCAATATTGTCTACTTAGAATCAGAAAGATACGATAAGACAGTGTCACCTAGGGTTAGGATTACACATGACCAATGTAGTGCTTACTGAGCACTCGAACCTCTATCCACTTAAAATCATGGATTTTTAAGCTTAGAGTATAACATATCATTCTACCCGAACTTGAGCCTAGAAGTATAAGACGTGACAAGACAGTGCCACCTAGGATAGGATCATCCTTGATTATAAGTAATGCTTACTAAGCTCTCGAACCTCTGTCCACTTAGAATCATGGATTTCTAAGCCTAGGGTATAACACATCGTTCTACCCGAACTTGAACCTAGAATTCGAGGATGTGACAAGACATTGTCACATAAGGTAAGACCATCCTTGGTTATAGTAGTGCCAACTTAGCACTCAAACCTCCACCCATCTAAAGTCATATGCCATAGGGTATAACACATTGTTTTACCCGAACTTGAGTGTGTCGAGAGCAATCTACAATAATTAGTCCTCAAAATTAGAAGCGCATCCTCACTTCGATAGTGTGTGATTCCTTGTCATTTTTGGTTCGTTTGTTTCAAAAGGATTGGCAAACTTACCAACTTTTTTCTCTCGCTAAAACGGCATCCCTTTACAATTGCCACATGGATAGTATTTAGTTTATTTCAAATGGATTTACGAACGTACCATTTTCTACCTTATTACAACACATGTAACAGGCAAACATCCTCGGTTTGTTTCAAAAGGATTGGCAAACTTACCAACTTTTCTCGCTAAGATGGCATCCCTTCATTATGACACACTGACAGTATAGTAAACCTGAGTTATGGTGTAGTTTGTTTCAAATAAATTGGAAAACATACCAATTTCGAATAGCTTATTACCACATAGGTGACAAGTGACCTAAGTCGGTTTGTTTGAAACCTACTTTTCTTTTAACTAGCTCCTTGGGCCAACAATGATTTTATTCATCATAATAGCATGTTAACCCTTGTATCGTAGCCATTACATGAACATTTCATGCATCAGTCTCCAGTCAGTCAAGCATGCATTTCACTTTTGCTGATTATTGATTGAATCTTCTTCAGTTAAAGTTTGGAGCAGGTCAGCACATCGACTCGTCCGAATCTCTCCCATTATGGCTCACCAAGCAGAACCTTTCATAGAGGGTCTCCCGCACACGGATTCGAGTGAGGACTCGGGTTCAGATTCAGGTTCAAGGTTCATTTCGGGATAGAGATCAATATTCAGTTTAGGGCAGATCACGGAGATGGCAGAATAACAGAATATTTCAGGGTGAACCAATAAATAAGACCAGGACAGGCTTGCTGCCTGATAAGTGTATAATCACACTTATTATTACATTAATTTTATACAATAAACATTGTAGTTTTAGTCATTTTTATACTTCATATTAAAGATTTCACATGGTATGTAATTGTTTTTTATGCAAATGCATATACTAGGTAAATCTTGGGAGTAAAATGATCAAAAGTGGAATTCTATGAAAAAAAGAGTGAAAAAGGTGCAAAAAGATGCGTGGAACTCAAAGATTTAGCTTAGGATCAAAGCTGTCGAAGATCGGTGTAGTTATAAGAAGAATTCTAAGTAAAACTCAATTCACGTTTGCGACAATCATTCACGGTCATGACTTGTTTACTTCAGAAATAGAAGATTGCCGATCAAAGATTCACGATTGTGACATGTATATCGCGGTTGCGACATGGATGGTTTTTTGGTATTATCTTTTTAACTAACAACCACCAGATAAGCATGATCAACCGCCATCAACCACCATCAACTACCAACGAATAGACGCCTATTAGGAGTCAACCAATCATGAATAGGTGCTTATCCATTGTGGATTATATCAAAGCTTCTCAACCAATCACAATGAAGAGATGCAATCTTTCACCAATTGACACAAACCTTGGTTTGGATAAACACAACCCTTCAAACTTTATAAATAGGGTTCCAATCCTCTCCAATTTATTGCATTCAAGAAGTGCAGTGGATTAGTGTGGCATAGAGTGTAAAAAGTGAGAGAGAGATATAGTGTGTGTGTAGATAGAGTCACTACGTTCTTAAGTGTTAGCGAGAAAATGTTTAAGTGATTCGAATCTTTGTTTCTATAACTAGATTTCTCTATATTCTCGAGCGATTGTTTTATAAGTGTACTTGCAAATCACTTATCAATAAAAGATTTCGTTATTCAATATTCGTTTGTTTGATATTCGTGAAGAATAGCATCCTAGCAGAGGTTCTATATGGGCTGAGACCGAATTCAAAGTAGACGCAGGAATTGCGGGAATTGACGACTCCCCTTAAATAGTGGATACGGTTTGATCAACTTTATCTTTCACTTGCATACTGTGAGTGGACGACACGGAGCGGTGGGCCGAGAGCGCGCGGGAAATCATAGGCGCGGTCCACCGGGGTGTTTCGAAAACAGATGAAGGAAAAGCACCGGGTCTGGGACCCGGAAAAAAGGTTAAAAAGAGAAAAAGACGAAAACGTTTAAGATCGGTTCGAACCCGAATCCGCCGTCTCTCAGTGTGGAGTCGCCACCTGGATTAGCTCTTTCCAGGAATTAGAGTCCTGTAAGGCTTAACGTCC